>VYZP01069866.1:0-57050 GCA_013400635.1 Hypocryptadius cinnamomeus | reverse complement strand
GCAGCAGCAGCAGCAGCAGCAGCAGCATGGACATTACCATCCAGCACCCCTGGTTCAAGCGTGCTCTGGGACCCCTCATTCCAAGCCGTTTGTTCGACCAGTTTTTCGGAGAGGGTCTCCTCGAGTATGACCTCCTGCCTTTGTTCTCGTCCACTATCAGCCCCTACTACAGGCAGTCCCTCTTCCGCAGCGTGCTGGAGTCGGGCATTTCAGAGGTAAGGGCCCTTTCATTTCTTCTCCTTTCCTTCCTCTCCCTCATTATGCCTCCAGCTGCTCCTCTCCACCCACATCTCACACTGATGTAGCCCCGTGTGAGGGGACGAGGAAGACCCCAAAGCCACTGCCAGGCACAGCCACCCACCCCTTCTTGGGCACAAAGGGAAGCCCTCACTGGGGACAAAGCTTCCCTTTGAGACACAGGAACCATTTTGGCTCCTTTTGAGGGTTGTTTCCAACACAAGAAGGCTGTTTTTGTTGCTCTGTGCCCCACCACTTGTGTAGCAAAGAAGAGCAAGGCTGCTCCCAGAGTAAGTGCCTGTAAGGGCAGCTCGCCATGGGAGTGCAAGTGGGAGCTTTCTCCACCTTCTCCTCCACCTTGGGAGCTCGGTGGTTTTAGCAATCCCTCACTGAAGGACCCCAGAGCAATTTTCTGAAGGGAATGTAGGGGAATGTGTAGCTGTGGGGGCCGTGATCCAAAATTCAGGTCCAGGTGCTTTCTGTAGCCCTCTCTTACTGCTTTCCTCCCAGAGCTACGACCACAACAAAACCATAAATCACTGAAAGGACAAAACACGTGCTACCAGAGAGTCTTACACTGGTTTCCATCCCCTCTCTGTGCCTGGTCCATCTGGCAGGTCACTGAGTGCTAAAAGGTCCCTGGCACAAGAATAGCAACAAGGAGTAACACCTCTCCCCAGAGCAGCAGCCAAGGTGCAGACACCAACCATGGCCTCCTGGTGACCCTGACATCTCCCACAGCCTCCCAGTGACCCTGACATCTCCCACAGCCTCCCAGTGACCCTGACACCTCCCACAGCCTCTCAATGGCCCTGGGTCCCCACAATGGGAAGAAGACCCCGTTGAGGCCCATAGTGACAGATGGACAAAGTGCCAGACCAGCCCTTTTTTGGCCTTTGATCTGTGGTGATGTTGGCAGTGCCCCACACCCAGAGCTGGGGCCTCACTGTGTGACAATGCTCCTTTCAGGTGAGGTCTGATCGGGACAAGTTCACAATCATGCTGGATGTAAAACACTTCTCTCCCGAAGACTTGAGTGTGAAGATTATTGATGACTTTGTGGAAATCCATGGCAAGCACAGTGAAAGGCAGGTAAGTGGAGGTGACAGTGATGGTGGAGCAGCTGGGGAGTCCAGCTCTATTTCCCTTCTTTCCAACGGTTCTGAGCTGAAGGAAAAGACAAAAAAAAAATATCAGAAGAAGGAGTTAATTATGAATTGTCATTATTGGCATGGGCTGTTTCCATAGAGCCCCCACCTGATATCTGACAATAACAAGCTAATCCACCCCTCTTTTGTTTATTTTCAATCATCATCTTCCATAACCATCAGATGACCATGTCCATTGTTCACTAATAACACTGGGCCAGACACAGAACATCATCTGGCACTGCTGAAGCATGGCTGAGTTTTCATAAGCCAGAATCCTTAGTGAAAACAGAGTCTTTATATGCCAATCAGGGAGAGAAAAGCAAGAGCAAACAAAACAAAAGAAAACCAACCAAGTGCCTCAGGCTTGGAAACTTTTAACACGGATGTCATGGAAATATCTGTGGGGCTCGAAAAGTGAATTATACCAGCAGGGGTTTAATTCTTCTCATACACATTTTTGGCCAGACAAGTCTCTAGCCTGGAAACAGTATGTATTTTAAAATATAGTTATTATTCTCATGGCCAACTTTAAAAAAATAATTGCACTTCTCATTCTTTTGGCCAAAAAAAAAAGAGGGCCAGGATTGTATACTTTGGCTGACACAGCATTGCAGCCTGGTAAATAAATACATGGGTGCACACATCTGCCTTGCCTTTACCTTCCCAGGTCTCCAGGCTTTGTCTCCAAGCATCCTTTGAAATCAGAAGCCCCAAATCAGATCCCAGGCTGGGATCAAACCTATGGCCAAAATCACTCCCTGCTGCCGTGCTCAGCTCTTGCAGCTTGACAGGTGTCGGGGGGGACACCTGCCCCTACAAACCTGTAAAATTAGACCCAGCAGAGGTGTGCCCAGCTGTCCTGGCAGTGCAGTGTCACGATAAGCCAGGGTGATTGTGGATCTCCTGCCCTGAGGGAGCTGGACACAGGGAGGCACTGTGCCGGGGAGTTTCTGACACGCCTTCCCCCCTTTCCCCACTGCCTCTCAGGACGACCATGGCTACATCTCCCGGGAATTCCACCGCCGGTACCGCCTGCCCGCCAACGTGGACCAGGCTGCCATCACCTGCTCGCTGTCCAATGATGGCATGCTGACCTTCTCGGGCCCCAAGGTCCCCTCCAACATGGACGCCGGCCACAGCGAGAGGCCCATCCCCGTGTCCCGCGAGGAGAAGCCCACCTCTGCGCCCTCCTCCTAAGCCCGCCGGCCACCGCGCTGGGCAGGCTGCCACCACGCGCAGGTCTCGCTTCCAGAGCCTTTGCGTAGATATCAGTGAATATCTAGAGGGGTTTCTTCTGTTGGTTCCTCCCCCTCTTTGTTTCCTCTTTTTTTTTGTTTTCCTTTTTTTTGTTTTCCCCCTCTTCCCTTGGATGGAACGAGGGGCTGGGTGAGCAGCTGGTGGACTTGGAAGCTTAAACCTCGTGGGGATGGCATGGATGGCAGTGCTGCCATGCTGCTGTGCTTGCTGAAAGGGTCTTTGTCCGGTGCTGTAGCCCATATCCACCATCAGGTAGGAAGGAGTGCACGAGTAACGCTGGCTGCTGGTGCACCAAGCCTCGAGGCAAGGCTTGGGACAGGGAAAAGCCCTGCAGAATTGCTGTACCCCACTCAGGGTTAAACTGGTTACTCTCAAACAGCAACAGAGCCAAGGCCCACACTCAAGACCCCGCGTCCGTGTGACGAACCTGCCATGAGTTCCTTGCAACCGCAGGAGAAATAATAACAATAATAATAATAACTACCAGTAACATCTCACCTTCGGGGGGTTGCAATGTGTATTTTTTTTTTTCTTTCAGCAAAGTGTTTAAGTGTCTCTGTTCACACCTCTGCCCTGTCATTTCCCTTCGGGACAACTGACAGGAGGACAAGCACGTCTTTCCACTGTCTTTGTAGGCCCTCGGGGGGGAGAGAGGGGGGCTCACCACTGTGCAGAGGCTTCCCATCCCCAGCCAGCTCTCCCCAGCCTGTGTGTGACACACTGTCTCCCTTGCTCTCTCCTGTAACTCTAGGGTAGCTCCACCTCTCCCGCTGGTATCTGGCGCTCAGCCTGAGAACGTGGTCAGTGGCAGTCAATAAAGTGAGATAGGAAACACGCAACCGGCGTTGGGGGTTTCATTTGTTCCTTTGTGAGGCTCTTGAAGGTCACTGTGGTGCCCAGCACCACTTGGAGGATGTGCTTTCCACCGCTGGAAGTACTTTTTGTGAGGATGGCTCACCCTTTCATTCATGTTCCCATTATCCCTTGTGCAAGCAAAACCAAAAGGACCAGAGAAAGAACCAAACTCAGCAGCCTGACCACCACACCCTTCCTTCAGACCATTGGGTCAGTACAAACAGCACTTCAAACCTCGTGCCCATGGCACCATGTGACAGATTTAATCTGAAATTAATGACTAAGGTGGTTTGATGGCAGGGTGGGTAGGGTGGAGGTACGAGCTCTCCCTGCAGTTGCCACACATGAAATCCACAGCTCCAGTGTACATGAGTACCCAAGAGTAAAGGTTTCAGCCCTCATGCTCTGCTCAAAAAGCTTTCCACACAGATGGATATCCAGGGTATTCAGGAAAGGCCCCCACATCCCCATAATTTACCACATGGGTATAACCATCTCAGACGGTTTTTGCTGTGCCAAAAAGCTGAGCCCACCAACCTCCTCCTCTTTGATGCTGATTAGCTGTGAAAAACAGAGGAAATAAATGCAGTTGTTTGTTGGTTGGTTTTTTCTTTTTTTTTTTTTTTTCTCATGGTGTGGGCTTAGACATTAATATGAGCCATAAACACAGAAGCTCTGAGACTATTTAAATTTAAAAGTCACTTGCTTCTGCCATATCTAGGCCAAAATTGAGGGAGGGCTGGGAGTTAAGGAGCAGAGGCATCACCTGTTATCCAGACAAAGTGAGGGTGCTCCAGGGCTCATCCCAGTCCCTGCCTGCATCCTCTGAGGGATCATTACTGGGACCAGCATCACAGCACCTGTGGCAGAGGCTGGGAGTGGGACAAGGCTGCAGGAGGGGGAAGGTGCTGCAGATGCAGGAGAAAGCAAAGGAGGGAGATTACTGTCTGGTAATTAGAAAGCAATAAATCCCCTCAGCGTCTTGACACTCTTTTAAACCAATTTTTTACTGAGATTAATTACTGGGCAATCTCAGAGCTTTCTACCACAAATTGTGCAGCCCGTTGTGTTTGCATCTCTGGGGGAAAGGAATGAATGAGTGCACTTTGGCAAAGGGCAATTTCATTCCAGGAGGAAGCTGCAGCTGCAGGCATGGAAAGGGCATTTTAACTGAAGCTGCCTCGTTTCTTTGCCTGGTGCTAACAGGTCCTCAGCCTCTGCTGCTTTCCCTTCAGATGCATCTTTTGCCAGAGCCTTGGTTCCTCCCTGCCATGTGCTGACATCTCTCTCCTTCCTGAGAGAAACCCAGCAAAGCCAGGAGGAAAAAAAAAAAAAATTGAATCCCAGACATTTGACCCCCATTCAAACCTCTCAGAGGTGTAAAAATAGGGAAACAGATTTTGAGCGTGATCTGTGTGCAGATGTTACCTGCAGCTGCCTGAGCAGCCTGTGTGTCTGTCAGGGCCATCAAATGACATTTGAGCCATTTGTGGGCCACTTTTCATGCCTGGCTGGCAGAAAGTGAGGGTTTTGATAGGAAATGATGACAGAAATCGGGGCAGGTTTGAGGCAAGCCAAGAGCCGCACAGTGGGGGCAGCAGCTCAGGACCCATGCTGCCCCTCACTTTTGGGACACCTGACTGCCTCCCTGCTCTGAGAAGGGATGATTTTAAAGCCTTTTGCAATCCATAAGCTAATTAAACCCATAAGCAGCTCTGAAAGCCTCTGTGCAAGGACATTGTGGTGTCTGGTGGTGATTTGTGTGGGACAGGGAATGTGTCCCCAAATCCAGAGCCCCTCTGACCCCAAAAGGCTCATCCACTTGCAGAACAGCTTGAGTACTGCCACTAATGCCTGTGTGTCACTCAAAATATTTCAATTTTTTCACCCAGATGTCTTCCCAGTCACATCTGTCCAGGATACTCCTCCTCTTCTCTGCAAACATTCTTGTTTCTCTTTGCTGAGATTAATTGTAATTTAAAGAAATTCTTGTTATTCATAACCTATAGTGGTTTTAGGAACTTCACCACAACTTTCTTTGCAAATTCACCTGTTAATAATGTGTTGATAACACTCTTTAAAGATTCACAAAATTTCTTGGAGGTCTTTTGGTTGTGAATTAGTCGATAGTTTTATGATGGAGGGAAAGACAGCAAAGGACCCTGCCCACAGGGAACTTTCAAAGTGTCTGGGCAGTTTGTGAAGCGTGGCCTTTAACCAGAGCCTTCTGCTCAGGGTGACTATTCATCCTTTTTGCAGTGTGTTTTTATTACCTGCCCTCCATTTCCACCCAGACCTGTAATCTTGCTTCCCTACAGCAAAGCAGAAATGACTTTAGCTTCTCCTCCAGAGGAGTTCCCAGAGGGCTCTCAGGAGGATGCAGCAGATGGTGCTCCAGGGACATGCAGCCTCTTCCAGGTAATTCCCCTTCTTCCCACAGGCCCCAGTGACTCAGTGGGGGTGGCAGTGACGTGGGGGACAGCAGCAGGTTCTGGTGCTGCCCCCTCCCCTCCTTGGCACTGCCCTGCTTGGGCAGGGTACCTCTGCCAGGGTCCTGCTTCCTCCAAGAAAAATCCAGGAGCAAGAACTGGCAGGATCCAACCTGCAGGCCACCAGCCAGGAAGCTGTCCCTGAGCATTCGGGCCAGAGCTCCTGGCTTGTCACCCTTCTTGGCAGGGGGATAAGGAGGCTTCTCCTCGTCCTGCTCACCCAGAGCTCACCCAGCCCTCTCTGCAAGGGAGAAGGGCAGTTCAGGGATGCTGCACCCTCCCCACGCTGATCCTTTAGCTCTGGAATGTTGTCCCCTGGCTCCTGGCAGAAGGACAGCCCTGGAGACAGGGAGGGATCGCCTGGCAAAGCCGTGTCCCCACGGGGTGGCAGCCTTGCCTGTGCTCTGGCACTCCCAAGGGCTCCCTTCTCACCAGGTTTCAACACCTCCCCAGGGAGATGGGACCCGGACACAAGGCAAGCAGGCACAAGGACCCAACCAGAGTTGCATAACTCTGTCATTTCTTGGTTTCTGATTGATTTACAAGTTAGGCAGTGCTACATAAAAACTGGGAGTAGCCTGAAAGTTTACCAGCGTTTTTCACCCAAAGGAAATTCTGCTGCATGCAATCTCTGTAACCCCTCATCTCCTTGGCATCATCATCAGGATTTGGGCTCTGCCACACAGGTCTCTAAATCTGGAATTAAAATAGCAGCAGCTGCCTCTGTTAGCAAAANNNNGACGCGCCTCTTTTTTAAAAAAAAAAAAAAAAAAAAAAAAAAAAGGGCTCCAAACACATTAAAAAATCCCCAGTATTCTCTCAAAAGAACACTGGGCACATCTATGCAGTTTATTGCAGTGTTGGGCACATAAATCTGGGAGGTGCAGCCAGAGGAGACTGTAATCACAGNTTGGCCTTCTTGGCCACCAAGGCACATTGCTGGCTAATGATGTGGGGTCTGCCCCCCCAACTTGGACTTTGTTCCTCTGGTGTGACCTCTTGTCAGGACAGGCTTGGAAAGCCACCAGCTCACACCAGGGGAGCAGGTGCCTGCTGTGTCCCTCATTCCCAGCTCCTGATCTGGCTGAGGGGCTTTTCCCAGGGGAAATGCAGTCTGGGCCCATCCAGAGCCCACAGAGCCGGGCTGGAGCCTTTTTACATGGCTGGTGCTTCACTTGCAATTAACTGGCCCTTTTAATGAAAAATGTCAGCTTGGGACAGGCACAGACGTTCATGGCATTTCTGAGAGAGCAGAATAAAAATGAAATCTCAGTCTGAGAGGCTGAGGCATGATGATGGAGTGACACAAGCTGACCAAAGCTCAGGAGACTTGTCTCTGCCTCAGAGTTCATCCTCCAGCTGACTTGCAGAGATCTACCACACATCAGGAGAGGCCTGAG
Organism: Hypocryptadius cinnamomeus; assembly: GCA_013400635.1. Lineage (NCBI taxonomy): Eukaryota > Metazoa > Chordata > Aves > Passeriformes > Zosteropidae > Hypocryptadius > Hypocryptadius cinnamomeus. Next base: position 49,661 of record VYZP01069866.1, on the reverse strand, counting down.
CTGCTCTGAGAGAGAAAATTATCTATGTGCTTGGGGAGGGTGAGACCCAGCTGCCCTGGAGTGTGGGCAGAGCTGATCCACAAGGCCCTGGAGCCTCCCTGAAGCACTCATTGCTCCCAGAGTGGGCTGTGATGTCTCGCTGGAGCTGTTTTGGGTCACTCTGAGGGTCACTCTGTGAGGGTCCAGAGGTGGGGAGGCTGTGCATGGGGTGGGTTCAGCACACGAGGGGCTCATGGACAGTGTGGCATTGCCTGGTGTGTGCCAGGGGAAACAGCAGCTCAGCTGGCGGTCAGGAGAAAGGGAATTTCCATGATTTGCTTGTGGTGCTCTCTCTGCTAAAATTTCATGTCTTTACCCTCTGATGAGGGGGAAAGGAGCAGTGCTTAATTCAGAGCCTGCTCTGCCTTCAGGCCATCAGTGAGATCTGCACACTTGTGTATTTCAGTGTACACAAAACCTGTAACATCCAGCACAGCATTTGCACACAAACAGTTTTATTTCCTCGGCGCCTTGAGCGCTGTGCTCAGGCGAGGATTTTTACATCCTCATCCAAGTATTCCCGCGTTATTCCAAAGGCTCTGTTCTCCCTTTCCGAGGTTTTCCAGCCCTGCCCGCCCGGCAGGACCCGGGAGGTGGCAGCAGCCCCTCGCCGGTGGGACCGAGCATCCTCCGCCTTGGAGGGGAACACACGATGGGAAGGTCACACTCGGGATTTGCCGAGCACCTCCTGTACGTTCCTCCGCAGAATGTTGGGCTTTCCTTTTTTCCTTTCCTTTTTTTTTTCCCCCTCCCCGGTCCCCCACAATAATTATTTCGGTTTTCTTTTCTCTCTTTCCTCTGTCAAGGCGCTCAGAGGGAGCAGAGCAGCACCATTGTCCACGCCGTCTCCCTTTTCCACCCACTCAGGCTGATGCCAGCCCCTCGCTGCAGGATTTAATGCATTGCTCTCTGCCTTCCACACTGCTTATTTCAACGACTTTTTGTTTCCCATTTTTTCCATCTGCTGGGGAAATCTCAGAGCCAAAGCCTGGCTCCCACCTCTGATGCCCTTTTCCTCCCTGCTAAGCTGTGCTGGAGGATGGGACATGCAGGATCACCCTGCCACTGAGTCACCAGAGTGGAAATAAAAGGAAGCCCAGGGGAATAGGCCCCTCACAGTGTTTTGCAGGCCACTGAGGGTCAAAGAGGTCCCTTTTATTCCCCCTTTGTCCCTTGCATGAGCCCAGGACACTCTGCTGAGTCTTGCAGGAACAACATTTGGCTCTGATGATGTTGATATTGAGATAACTCAGAGCTCAGAGCTGAGCTGTAAAGGCCTTTGGAAGTCTCCTTCATAGCTCTCAGTGCTGACTAAGGAAGGTCTGGGGTTTAATTTCCTGCTATGTTTTTGTTGTTATTGTTGTTTGTTTTTACTCAAAGGGAACTATTTGGAATGTCTAGCCTTGTCTCCACTGGTTTTGCTGGAAGGCTCCTTGGGCTTTTCGGAGGATTTGCATGTTGAACTCTCTCACACTGTAAACAAAGCATGTCAAATCCCTCCCAAGGATGCTGATTTTCCAAAGCATTCTCTAAGATCCCGACCTTTCTTCTCCAATAATTTATGAACTACTTCCAAACCCTCCACAAAACAGTAATGCAAAAAGGCTGACTTCTTTATGTGCTTCAGCAGGCCATAGGGGTAAGAAAAGCTATACACAGCTTTGTTTCAGTCTCTGGATATGTCATTATTTCCCTCCCCTGTGAGGTTCATGACACCAGGATCTATGACCCTGTCCATGGGGCTGCAACCAGGAAGCCCAACAGGCTCCTTCAGCCCCCGAAGCAATTTGGCTTCCCCTGAAATGATTTCTGCAGCTCATTGATTTTCAACCTGTCAGCTCCAAGTCTCACCTGAATTTAATGCAAAACAAATACCCTGCCACATCAACACAGGGAAAATGGAATATGATGAACTTAATTAGCAGTGGCAGGGTGGTTCAGCAGAGTCTGGGAAAGGATTTTGTAGAGGAGAGCAATTGCTCACAATTTTTTGCTGGGCTGTAGCTTCTGTAGCAGCACACACCAGAGCTGACTTGTAAGCCTGCCAGGCTTTTCTCTCCCAGGCACTACTAATGCCCTATCATTTTATCTCCCTATCATTTCAGCCTAATAAAAAAGGCAGCACAGAGTAAGAGAGGCGTAGACTGGGATGCATGGAAGGCTCAAATAAGAAATAGTATCAATGGGTGAGCTGGAGAAGTTGGCTGGAACAATATTTCCATCTCCCTTGGAAAAAAGCAGCCTGGCCACACTCCACCTCTCCTGGGGGCTGGCAGACAACTCAGAGATAAACTCTCCAGCTAAGGTATTACATACACATCAACTCCTTTATGCTTCAGTAACACAAAATTTTAAAAAATCCAAACCAAAACACAGATTAGAGGCTATATATGTATTTTTCTCCTTTGATAAGATGAAGTGCAGGAGCCACTGTAGCACCTGAAATGATTGTAAATACTCTCCAGAGGAGTGTAGCAGAATTCAGCTGTGCTCACTGTGCAGCTGGGCTGTCCTGCTCTCCCTCCCACAAACTGATGCTCTGGGTCAGCCACTGAGGGGGACTGAACTGGAATTTGAGCTTCTCATTCACATTTTTCCACATTCAAATTGCAGAAGGTTGCCTCACCGTGTGACTTCCATGTTTGGGTCATTAACCAAGCAGCTGAAAATGCATTAATTAAACTAAGAGATTAAAAATCCCACCCCAAAAAAAAAAAACCCAAAAGAAAAACAACCAACCAATCGAAAAAGTAACTAAAATAAGACAGAAGAGTCTGACAGAATTTTACCTGCATGTTTTGGAGTAAGACAGTATAAATGGAAGGAAAAACTCACACCCACAGCACTTGTGATTTCATTTGCTCAGACTTTTCACTGCCAGCCCTTGCAGGAGGGGTTTGCAGCAGGGGTAATGTGACAGGAATCACTGAGGTGAGCAGTCACTGTGCCAAAAAAACCCCTCTGCCTGTGACCACCACAGCACTTGTGTCAGAGAGGGGTTCCTCACCACCTGCTTGCACCACAGAATGAAGTCCCCCAGTAAATCAGATGTGAACTCAAGTTTCTCAGGCCTCTGAGGTGAAGTGCTCTCCTTACCTTGGAACACAACCAGAGGCCTCTGGCAGATTTTGCTGCAGCTGCAATGTCTCAGGACACAGCCAGGTCAAAGGGTTGTAGACAGAGGGAATATTTGTCATTACATCCACTAGCACAGCTGGAAAAATTAGAGGAGATTTTGAGCTCTGAAGCCAATCTGCAAGTCAGTGAGGACTTTGAGAGATGAGCCTTGACTGTGATTGCTATGGGAGGTTTGACATCACCCCCTTCCACTGCTGTGGCTTGGTCTGCAGGGGAGGACAGTGGCAGCAGCCACGTTTCCCAGACTTTGTACCAAAGTTTTCCTGCTTGATGCCTGTGCAGCCCTTCTGTTGGAACTCTGATGGCTGAAAACTTCGAGCTTTCTGAACTTAAGGGTGCTAACTCTCAAGTAAACACCTTGTTTGACCTGAGACCTTGGAAAAGGCTTCCAAAATTGAGTGATAACACAGAAAGAGTGTGTGTGTAGTTTGGATAGTATTGTGTGATCTCACAGGGTGAAAAAACTTAGATTTGGGGTTTTAGTATATGGTGATATATGGGAGCCAAGATGGGGAATTTTGGGTGTGAGTTAGATGTCTTTTTTTGCACCTTCTTCCTTCTTCTTCACAAATCTGGGTGGTTTTCTCCAATTGGATGAAAGATGCATTGTGGGTTTTTGGTGATCATAATTGGATTAGAAGCATAAATAAAATAGATGTCAACTGTTTATTGGGTAATTGGGACTTCAATAACCTTGAACAGACACCATTTTAGGTCACTTTCTTGACTTGTTATAGAGAGCTCACATTTTGTGAGTTTGTAATAGATAAGGGCAATAAACTTCAGAATGAGACTTCAGAAACAATGTCTCCTGGGTTTTATTCACCCTGACCTTGGTGCAAGAAAGAGCTTGGTATTCCAACACCCTTCCATGGGTTCACAGGTGCTGTCAGCACTCATGTGTCTGCCAGTGAATGGGAGCAGAGCTGGGAGACCATGCAACAGCAGCAGAAACCTGGTTTAACCTCCTGTCTGATTAGTTCACTTCTCTGATAAAGCTCAAAGAAAGAGAAGATGGAAGTCTGGACATTACAGAGGGGTAAAGAGGTGGGTAGGATACAGTTCAACTGTTATTACTGCTTGTTATAAGATAAGCATGGCAATTTGGTATAATTCTTTATGTTAAAAAGTGGACTGTAGACATACAGAATACAGAAACCTGGCAGAAAACTCTTCTAGACCATGGGACTGCTTTAAGGCTGGATGCTCTGGGTGCAAAAGCTGCTTGGGTGGCTCTGGGCAGGCAGATTACATGAGCTCAGGTGGCTGCACGAGCCCTGCACAGGCAGGGTTGGGACAGGGAGAGGGAATTATTGAGCCCCTTGATAGTGGGGAGCAAAGTTTAAGTGTGACAAGATTTAAGAAGACAGAGGAGAGGCAGAAGAGGAGGTACACGAGGAAGGAACATTTGCAAGAGCAAGGACAAGGGGAATGGCTTCAATGTCAAAGAGAGTAGGTGTAGATCAGATATTAAGAAGAAATTCCTCCCTGTGAGGGTGGTGAGGCCCTGGCACAGGGTGCCCAGAGGAGCTGTGGCTGTCCCATCTCTGGAAGTGCCCAAGGCCAGGTTGGACAGGGCTTGGAGCAGCCTGAGGCAGTGGAAGGAGTCCCTGCCCATGGGAGGAGGGGGGAATGAGATGTTCTTTAAGTTCCCTTCCAAACCATCCTAGGGTTCTGTGTTAAGCAACCACGGGATATCAGCACCGACATCAGCTGGGAATACTCAAGGGCTGAGTGCCAGGATCTGTGCCTGGAGGAGGCTTTTGAGGTATTTTGGGCCTGGTGGGTGGGTGCCCTGGGGAAAAAGTGTGGGTGCTCTTACTCTTGTTAGGACTCTTTGGCAGCATCTGCTCACAGAGGATGGACAAAATTCAGACATGTCCTGCTGTGGAGAAAAATCTCCTGGGGAAAGTCCCTGTAGCTGGAAAGCCAAAAACTCCTTGGGAAAGCCCCAGACTATCCCCAGCAGGAGGTGGTGGAGAAGAGGCCTCAAGGGAGGAAATGAAGTTGTGCATAGGTGGAAACCCCCTGTTCACCTCAAAGGGACGGTCCAGGGCCTGGCTTTGGGCTGAGGGCACAGTGACACTATGGGCATCTCCAGGGCATTACCTGGGCTCCTGCAGGGAGAACATGAAGAGAGGGAACAACAGCCACTTTTTTTGTTGGTTGTTTGGGTTTTGTTACAATTATGAGTTATGTGCTCCACAGCAAAGCACCAAGAGAAACTGAGAGTTTTTACTGGGCTCCCTTTGAATCCATCTCTCTTCTGGGCAGTCTTCTCCCTAAAGCCACTGCCTTTTGATCCATCCACCAGTCCCTGGCAGTGCCCCACATCCAAACTGACGCCAGCTCTCACTCTGTGTCACCTCCCTTCTGCAGCCAGCTCCCAGCTGCCTCCAGCAGCTGGCTCCTGCTCACCTGTGGGATTCATTCCTCATGTTGCACCCCTGAGGCAGCTGCTCAGCCAGGTGAATTTGGCAGCAGAGCTTTCCAAAAGAGCTCTTTCTGAGCTGGGATGGCAGGCAGTGAGCAGACACCTCTGGTGCGTGCAAAGGAAGGTGCTGATCTCTGTGCTGTGCACGTGCAGTGGGAATGCCAAAGAAGTAACAGAATCACAGACTCACAGAGTGGTTTGGGTTGGAAATCACCCTAAAGATCATCTATTTCCAGCCAAGGGCCAGGCTGCTGACATTAATCAAACTGTCACTTCACCCCTGGTTGTATGGACACGGTGACACCACCACGCCGGGAGCGCCGTGGGGACCAGCAGGCACCAACAATTCTGCTGAGCCTTGCAAAATGCCAGAACCTCTATGCAGAGCTTCCCCTTTCCATCTAAAATCACAGCTGAAAATAACCCTCCCTTCCAAAGGATGGCCCTGTTTGAGCCCACGGTGCATGACAAGGGGATTATTTATTGCCAGAGTGCCGAGAATAGGATTTTACAAGGAGAGGGAGGGTGACAAAGCCTATTCCCAGCAAGCTGGGACATTTGGACACCTGTTCCTGAGTTAACCAGTGCACTCACATGCATCAGAGATGTATGGAGTTATCAAGGTCTCCTGCAGCACTTCAGAGCCCACAAATTTTCCAGCTGCCACCAACACACTGGCTGGTGTCCGGGGCTCCCCTTGGACCCTGCCTGCACATTTATTTTGCTTGCAGTTGGATCTGGCTTGGCAACAGAACTCTCCCAGCAGTTATGTGAGTTTCCCTTCACTTTTTTAAGAATCAAAGCCCCAGACAAAAACCAGAAGGCTGCACACCAGTGGGACAGGTAAGGTGGAGGCTGTGAGCTGCTGAGCTGCCCTTCTGGTGCACTTGAGAATGTCAGTGGGGAAGTGTCACAGTCATATTTTCTGGAAAATCCCTTCGCCCAGGATTGTCCTCCTGGGAAGCTGAGAAGCGTCAGAGAAAAAGGAAAACAATAATTATCTCATTTGCTTCTCCTCTGTTTTGCTCATGTGGAATGTGTTTGGAGATTGTTCATCCACAGGTGATTGTTTCATTGGATTCTGGTGTGAGTTGTTTTCACTCATTGGCCAATTGGGGCCAAGCTGTGTCGGGACTCTGGAGAGAGTCACGAGGTTTCATTATTATCTTTTTAGCCTTCTGTAAGTATCCTTTCTGTATTCTTTAGTATAGTTCAGTATAGTATTCTTTAATATAATATAGTATCATAAAATAATAAATTCGCCTTCTGAGAACATGGAGTCAGATTCATCATTCCTTCCTTCATCTGGAGGCCCTGCAAATACAATAGGGAAGGGACTCTGCTTCAGCCCATCCAGTCCCCTCCTGTCATGAACAGCAACTTGAAAGCCTGTCCTGCCCAGCACGGCTCACAGGACATTTTCTTCCCAAGCCTCAGTGCACTCTAGAGTGCAAAGCACTTCCTGACCACCCTTGAGCCAACTTAGATCAATAGGGTGAAAGATCAAAAGACCCAAACTCTGCTGCTCTAGGGGCTGCAGGTCAGCTCAAGGGCCTTGCCAGCATCCCAGCAGGAGAGGGAAGCTTGGAGATGAAAATGCAAGGAGCAGTCTGCAGAGGAATAATCCTGCTTTCAGCTTGCTCAAGCTTTTAGGAAGTTCATAGGAAGTGTGGGAAAGCTCAAACTGGCATGCAACGAGCAGGTAAGAAAGGATTTGGGATCAGGTTGTGAATGGCAAGCCCCAGCATCCATTAATTACTAATTACCACCCCATGCTTATTAATTACTCTTCTCTGGGCTGCAAGGATGGGATCCAGCTCTCCTAACTCTGGAGGCCTGGGGCAGACATCTCATCTGAGCTCACTGTCCTTATCTCCCTGGGCAGGCAGTGGAAAGCAGAAGCTGCTCCATGGACACCCTGCAGCTGACCCACTCTTAGCCATCTCCACCAGGAAGGGAGGTGCTGCTACCAGGATGGGCTCTGTCCTTGGGCCAGGGAGCTCAGGAGGAGATAATTCATCTACATCGGAGAGGATAAATCTTATCCAAAGCACCCACCCGGTGCTCAGGAAGACTTGACTTCAGAAGACCTGCTGGATGACTGTGCTCCTCATCTGAGTGCCTTGAAGCCTTCCTTGTGGGATGAGTGAGTGCCAGGCTCTGCCTCTTGGAGCATCCTGGAGCTCAGATGAGAGGTGTGGACAAGCACAGACTCATGCAGAGCCTGTGTGGTAGAGGAAGTTGTGACACAAGTGTGAGGATTGGTAAGAAAGGAGAAAAATGGGAATATTGGTATGCAAAAGTCCCAAAGGAGTAACTGGCAGGAGGGGGACAGGAGGGATGGCAGTTGTTGGTGGCACCTGGACAGGCAGGTCTTAGAGAAGAACAGCCAGGGACAGCTCCTCAGAACACCCAGAGCAGGAGACAAAGGATTCAGGAGACAAAATGCTGATGACTCACGGGGAGGTGTGGCAGGATGGAGAGACTCACCAGAGCCTGATGAGTGAAAACCACCTCTGAACCTGGACAGTGTCACCTTAGTGAGGACTGGGCAGCCAGTGCTCCTCGTCCTCTGTGCCAGCATGAGGAATTGTGGCCAGATCAGGTGGATATGAACTCCTCAGTGCTTAGGGTTATGGGACTGTGACCGTAGGAGGGAGTGACTTTCATTTTGTTTAAAAATAAATCTCTCTTCTTATCAGGTCAGGCATTGAACTTATTGCATTTTTATTCATATTGCAGCATTGAAACAAGTCTTGACTTGGAAATGGGCTTGGACACCATCTGTGGTCCTGGAAGGGTCTTAAGGCATCCTGGTGGATTTGTACTTACAGTGCCTCTGTGGTGTTAAGCTCCAACAGAGTCTAAGGTTACCCTGAATTTCCAAGTGAAAGGCATTGGCTCAGGTTTGCTTGAGACTTGGCCTTGGCTTGTCTGACAGGTCTGTGAATCCCTAAAACCCTTCAGCTTTCGCTCACTTATTTTACAGGCTTCTGACAAAGTACAAGAAATTCCCTGCTGCCCTGATCACAAACTACTCTGAGCTGGAAGGGAACCACAAGAATCATCACAGCCAGCTCCTGGCCCTGCATGGGAGAGCCCCAGGAATCCCCCCCGTGCCTGAGAGCGTTTTCCAAACATGTGCACAGCCAGCTAAGCCAGTGCAGTGTTGGCAAGGGTAGATCTGGAGCCCTTGGGCCATTGTGCACCTCGGTCTGTGATTCCCATCCCTGTGGAGAGCCTGACTTTGGCTGCCACTTTTTTCTCAAATCCATTTTTCCTTGAAAGTTTAAAGCAGAGATTCCCATGGGAAAGGTGCCTTCCCTCTTTGGTCTGAGGCTGGCTCAGCATTTTCTGAGTGACAGCCTGGAGAAAAACTCCTGGGGAAGCAACGCAGAGCGAGGGGGCAGTGTGGGTTGGATTGCCAGGGTCATTGCACGCTGGGATAAACAAGCCAATGGAATGTAAGCTCAGTGTGTATTCCAAGGCTGGAATTTCTACTTCAGTGTCTGTTAAAATCCTGCCCTGTTCAGCTGCACACCTTCATCAGTGTTGCCATATTTCAGACATCCTTCTCCACGTGGGGTTATATAGGACCTCCAAATTTCTCAGTATCCCCCAAGAATTTCCTAATTTTTTCACACAAATTCACTTTAGAAATGGAGAAAAGGGTCAAACCCAGACCAGCTGAACCAATGAGGCATTCAGCTAAACACAGCCTTTTTGTGCAAAGGCCAGGAACAGGGATGGTTTTGCAAAAATCTTACCAAACACAAATTGAAAAGAGTGGAAGTAGTTTGCAGACTTTTGTTCTTGATTTTTAACTTTTTGTGGTTTAGCTCCAGCTGGCAAATAAGCCCAATGGAGCCCCACACAACCCCACACCAGCCACTGTGATGAAAATTAACTCTACCCCAGCCAAAACCAGCACATCACCTCACCTGCCACACGGTGCAAGGATCAAAGACTTGTGACACATCCCAGCATTCCTGGAGACAGGCTTGAAAGGAGATTAATCTTGGTTCTTCAAAGCCTGGAAGGCAGAGGGATATTTGATCAGGGCTGTATTCTGCCAAGCTCTAGAGGAAGGCAGGTGGATGCTTTGGCTCTCTTGCAGATGTGGGGGAGCACTGTGGGTTTGCACTCCCCACAGAGGCAGCCAGACCTCTGGAGATGCTGCTTTAATTCCCTCAAATGCCTTTGGCAGACTGTGGTCAAATGGCTTAAAATGAGAGGCCACCCAGAAATGAGGCAGGAAGCCATCCCTGGGGGCAGCCTGGATGTGGCAAAGAACCAAGAGATCAGTGGGGAAGAGAAATGTGGGTTAGACTGGCAGCTTCAGAGGAGACCAGAGGCACAGCGTGGACTTTGCTGTGTTTGCACACACAGGGGAAGGATCTGTGTCAGTATTAAACCAGGAATTGCTGCTCTGACAAGACATTACCACATCATCTGTGGAGGAGTGAGTCTGCATTCTGTAACTTGTGCCATCCAAGTCTTGCAGATGTGGGACTGTTGACACAAACCTAGAATTGGTACCTCTTTTGGAAAATTACCATTATGAGAAGACTCATTAGGGATAATATTCTCATTTCCTTTCTGGCAGCAAGTCTGCCAGCTGAAATAGATAGTAGGATGCTTTTTACTGATAGAGGAAGATATATCCCTGCATTTTAATTTGAAACTATAAAATATTTTCTTTTTTTAAAGCAACACAAGTAATTTATCTGCATTGTGGCTGTAGAGTAGGCAGGATTTTAATTATTGAGTTTCCACAGGGCAGCCTTAGGTCTTGGTAGGAGTCCCCCAGTGGACAGGCTGAAGGTTTTGTTTCTGCTTTGAGCTGTGCTCTGCAGGATTCCCAGGTTTGAGGTCTAGTTACTAACCCTGAGGTGCCTTACAAAGGATTGTAAAGGTTTAGTAACCCTGAGGTGAGAGTCACATGAGTCTAGGCCGAGTTTAAGAAATCTCTCTGGTTCTTAGGAAGGTCCCTTGGGTCAAACCAGGCTGAAGGTCCAGAGCTTTGTGACTGAGGCAGAGTGAAATGTGAGTGCTGTGCCCATTGCCTGTGCTTTGTGCAGCTTTGGGTGCTGCAGCTCATCTGAAAAGCAGCATGTTTCCTTCTCCACGGTGTAACCCAGCTTTGCCAATGGGATTTTGGAGACACTTTAGGGGACTAAAGCTTCTCCCGTGGCCAGCAATCCCTTGTGCCTGGCTTGGGCCCAGCACAACTCTTCTTGTCCCAGTTAGAAAATGGCCTTGCCCTGAGGACAGAGATGTTTCCATCTCTCCTCACTGTCTGCTGCAGTGCCCTGAGAGCACACATAATGAGATAACATTGTGTTCACAGTAAAAAATGCCCCTAATTCCTGGTACTGCAAATCTGTGACAACTCACCAGCCAGCCCGTGCTCTTGGGGAAAGAAAATCAGCCCTGACCCTGGCTTGGGGCACGAGCCCAGCTCCTGTCACTAGCCCAGCTCCTGTCACAAGCCTTTGGGAGCTGGCAGCAGATGCTGCTCTTGAACTGCATATTCACAGGGGGACCAGGGTGTTTCCATCCCTGCCCATCCAGGTCTGGCACTGCAAAGCCCTGCCAGGGCATCCACAGGTGTTTTTGCCTGCTGAATGCTGCCTCCTTCTTTGGAAGGGTTCAGTACACAGCCACAGGTCAGTGCTGAGCAAACCACGTGGTTGTTGCTTTGTGTTTGACACAGGTCACTTAATCCAGGTGTTCATGGGCACAAATATCACGTGGGAGAGCCTGGAGATTCCTCTGGCTCAGGGTCATGGGCAAGGTCAGCTCAGTGAAGGTCAGTGAGTTTAGGCAGACTGAAATCAGGGTTTGTCTTTTCTCTGAAGAAAGGCAGAAGTTAGAGCCAGATAATTTTTGGAGAAGCCAGGCAGCCCCTGCTCTGTTTCCTCTTGCTCCCACTCTGCTGGGTGACAGTGTCTGGCTGGGGCAACCTGGAAATAAATATTTCCAGTTTAAAAGCACCTCTGCTCTGAAATATTCAGCCAGCTTATTCCCCACCGAAATCAGGGCAGGCAAAAAAACTGCATTTGGGGTTTCTAAGTGAAATGCTGGACACCTCAACCCACCCTAAGCATGTGAATGACTTCAGGGAGAGGCTGGCAGCTCCCAGTGCCAAGCCAAGGATGGGCCACGCTCTGCTGTGGCCATGTGGCTGTGGAGTCTCAGTCAGGCTGGGTGCTGATGTGCTGTGGAGAGGGGCCAGAATGCCAGGGCCCAGCATTCTGACACAGCTCCTGCCTGCCCTTGGCTGAGACAAAACCTTGCAGGTGACATTTGGGCAGAGAGAGGTCAAAGTCTTTAGGATCTGAAAAAACAGAGAGAGAGAGAGATTCCTTTTAATTGTGTCCCTGCCTGTGATCCTCTTACTTGTTTAGAGAAGGCATTTGAAACAAATGAAGGTTCCTGCTTTGCTTCAACTGTCTGACACATCCCATCCTCCCCCTCCTCCCCAGAGAGCCCTGCTGGCCCTCCTGCACTGTGCTGGGCTGTGGCCTCCTTCCCAGCTGCACTTTTGACTGGGGCCACAACTTGCTGGAAGCCTTTCTAAGGATTCCCATGAAGAATAAATCAAAACAACGGAATCAGACCAAAAATTAATTGTTTTTCCATCTGTTGAAAGTAAAAAAAAAAAGTCCCCAGCACCCTCTTTCATTAATCAGTCTGTTTTCTATCTGCTTTTGACCCTCACCTGCTTTATTTAACAATAAAATACAGGCAAGTGTTTTGATTATCTATTGTTGAGAAACTATTAATTCAAGGAAATGTTTGCAGTGGAAGGAAATTTAAGTCAAAGAGGATTTAACCTTGGAACAGTCCTGGGAGCAGTGGGAGTGTCTGCAGGGCTGTGACACCCTGGTCCAGCACACCCCAGGAGGCAGCAGGAAGGGAAGGAGTTGTCCATGAAATACCCAGTTTTTCCTGCTCTCCAGAGCCAGAAACCCCATGGGAAAAGGTCCCTTCCTAGCTGATTTGGGGTTGTTGCTGTGTCCCAAAAGAGAACAGGGAGACAAGAGGGAGAGTGATCCCCTGCTCCACACCTTTATAGAGGGTGGGAGCATTTTCTGATTTAGAAAAGAGATGTTTTTTCCCAGAGGGGGTCTGAAAGCAGCCAGTTCCTCAGATTTTCTCTGCTAATGCTGATATATGCTGCAATCCACGTGCAGATCCTGATGGCAAACACTGCAGTGCGAGGTAGGATCCACATCCAGGGTTTGATCCACCTGGAATCACAGATTCCAGAATTTGGGCAGCTGAATCAGATGTCCCCACCATCATCAATTGTCAGGAATACTTAAATTACACAACAGGGCCTCCTTCAGGAGTAATTTCTGTGTCTTGAGATAGACCCTTTCCTCCCCAAACCCAGAGTCTTACCTCTGTAACTCCTGGGGTGACAAGAGGCAGACAGGAGATCTCCTTGAGTGCTTTCTCAACTCATAGCCCAGCTTAGTTGGAATAAAATAGTTGTAGCCATGATATTTTATGAAAAATCCTATTGTCAGGATTTTTCCCCTGAGAAGCTGAGGAGCCACAAGAAAGAAATGTCAACAATAATTATCTGCTGCTGTGGAATGCAACAGGTGCAACCACATTGGTCCATGTAGATTGTTTCTACTTGAGGACCAATCATGGTCCAGCTGTGTGGACTGTCTGAGCAGTCACAGGACTTTGTTATTGATTCCTTTTCTATTCTTGCTAGCCTTCTGATGGATCTTTTCTCTCTATCCCTTTTAGTACAGTTTTAGTATATAGTATTCTAATATAATATATATCATAATATAATAAACCAGCCTTATGAAACATGGAGTCAAGATTTCCCTGTCTCTCCCATGTCCTCGTTCCTTGAGAACCCCTCGGGTTCCACAGTGACAAATACTAATAGTAATGGTAATATAGTAGTAGTAATAGTAACAGTAAAAAGCAATGGCAGTAGCAATAGTAATAGCAGCAGTATAAAAAACTGTATAAACAACAACAAATGTAATAGAGATGATGGGGAAAACCAAATTCTTTGTCCTGAGAAATGCAGTTTCCACCTACAGCAATCTAAAGTCTTGCTTCTGGAAAACTTCTGCAGTGCCTCTCTTACTTCAAGCATTCCAGTGCCAGCAGGAGCCAAGTGGGAAAAGTGAGAAGGCAAAGCAGGAGCTGATGTGACAGCAAAGACTGCAGTGATTTTAATTTGCCCAGACAGCCCTGCCATCCCTGCCTGCCCAAAGGACGCTCCTGCTAATGGGATGGGTGGCAGGTCCTGAACCTGGGCCCTCAGCCAGGGAAGCTGCACATCCCTCCCCTGGCAGAGACTCCACATCCACCCCAGAGCATGGATCACTCACCTGTGAGGCTGAACAGCTCAGAGGAGAGGAGGAATGAGGAAAAGGGGGGCACAAGGAGGGACCAGGTGCTCCCAGGCTGGAGGAACCTCCCCACACTGACTGCCAGAGCAGAGCAGGACTGGACTCCACGTGCTGGAGACTCCTGCAAGACCTCTATGGTGCAGATCAGGGCTTTAAGGAGGTAAATAGCAATGTCTGTGGGGCCCAGGAGAAACATGGACTGCAGATGCCAAAAGTCCCAGGTTTCTTCTGGCCCTGTGTGCTTTGCTCAGCACCAAAGGCAGGAGGAGACTGGGACAGGGACAGGGACCCTCCATTTCTCTGGAAACATCACTCTTGAGCACAGCCATAGAGGAAAATCACAGAATCAATGAGGCTGGAAAAGACCTCTGAGACAGAGTCCAACCTTTGACTGAACACCACCTTATCAACCAGACCATGGCACTGAGGGCACTGAATCCAGTCATTCCTTGAGCACAGAGGTGTTCAGGCTGAGTTGAGGGACAGGTACCCTCTGTTCAAAGGCTTTCAGAAAAAGCAAATGCCTTCCTCCTAGCCCATATTACATGCTCAGGTTCTCTCCTTCCTCCCCTTCCAGCTATATTTAGTCTGAGCAGCAGACATGGAAAGACACTCCAGACAAATCCTTGTGCAATCCACAAATCTCTACCTGGGCTGATTGCTCAAGTTGCCTTATTAGCATCACACCTGCTTTAAGCACCAAGGCTACCAAATTAGATGGAAAAAACATGCAAATGCTGTGTAGCACTCTGGCAAATTAGCATGCTTCCTGCACAGAGGTGGAGATGCTTGGAGGGGGGAGAAGTAGTAATGTCGTGGTTTGGTTAATTATCAAAGCAATTATATCAAATTAGGAGAAGGAATGACTCAAAAAAAAAAAAGCACAAGTATCAATGCTGTCATATTGGCTGGCTGCTGTAAGGATGGCACAAAGAGCAGCTCCTCTGTACAGCCACAGGTGTCCATGAGGAGGATTTGCCATCCAATCACCATTTTAAAAATTGTTATTTGATTGGAAGTTCCCAAGATTACTTGCTTTTTTTTCTTCCTCTTTAAGATACAGTCACAGTTTTTTAGAAGGAGCCCAAGGGGGAGAAAGGAAAGAACAACTTTTGAGCAGTTGCCATATCAGCAAAACCCACTTGCTGCAGCACTGGGGATCTCCTGCTCCTCTTTCCCAAATGGCTCAGCCAGCCCCACTGGCTGTCCCACCCCTCTGGGAGCAACAACCTTCAGCTCTTCTGTTTCCTGGAGCATCTCTGCTGTCCTCAATGGCCCCTGAATCTACAGGTCCATTTTCTCCTTGTGTCTGCACCATTAAAGCACTGAAAGCTTCAATACCTTTCTTCCCAGGAAACCACAGCAGTTACCTCAAACCATCTGATATCTTTTTAAANAGCAGGAATTGTTTTGTCTCCCTGCTCTGTGCAGAGAGCTCACCATCCCCTCATGTGAAGCCCAGACCCACACACTAAAGCAGCACAGAATGTGAAAAATAGAAAAGCTCAAACCTGAGGCATCAGAGTGTGCAAGCACCAACCAGCATCATCCCTCGAGGAAACACTCCCTGAGTACCCAGACCATGAGGAATACATGTGTCTGACACTGGGACCAGACTTATGGACCTGCTGCTCCCTGCAAGGAAAGGTTTGTCCTCTGGAAGTGGCCAGCAGGGCCAAAAGAGCTGCTCACTTCAGAAATGCTGGCCCGGGTGCTCCCCCTGTTTGGGATGAAATGCTCTGACTTCTGTCACTGAGTTACACTGCAGGCAGCTGTCCGAAAGCACTCCCCTTCCTTCGGGATGGCCTCAATTTTCATGCCTGCTTGCTGGAGTCTCAAAAGCTTGTTTTCAGTCGGGTTTGCTTGCAAAGCTCAATTAGCACTTTGCTCGCATTTGATCAGGTGCTAATTTAACTCAGGGGACGATTTACCTTCCAAAATATATGCTAATAGTTCTCTTCAAGAAAAAAAAAAAACCAAAAAGCAAAAAAAAAGGGAGGGGGGTGGAGGGAGGGATGACGAGACAGGATAGAGAGAAAGCAGCAGATAAATTATTTTTAACTGGATCAAAATGATGACATTCCTTTTCCAACTCATCCCTGGCTGAGTCATGCAAATCATCCCGAATGTGAGGATGTGCAGCAAGGACAGCAACAAGATCAGGGAGAGCAGGGCTGGAGGGGCACCCAGGGACCTGCAGCATCCCTGGGTGGCTGCCCTGCCCTGCCCTGGCAGAGTCCTGCCATTCCCAAACCCTTCCTGTCCCACTGCTCCACGGCACAGGCTCATGGGGGATGTGTCCCACTGCATCACCCGACCCCAAAATGTGAGATTTCTATCTATTCCTTCTAACTGAGGGCATTCAGTGGATGTACAAACTGTTGCACAGGGTCAATAACATGTCCTTAATCTGGACAAGTGGGGCATAAAAGCATCTCTTACAGCAGCCTTGCCAGGGAGGTGTAACAGCACCACAACCTCACCCTTTTCTCAAATGGCTTTTTTTTTTTTTTAATTAGTTTTTTTAATAAAAGCTCTGATCAAGGGTCACCAATTAGTTGTTGAATCTCTGGTATCCACCTAGCACATGCAGAGGGTTATTTCTCACAGGCCTGGTGTATCTGGGAAAATAAAATCTGGTTTTGGAAAAAAAAAAAAAAAAGGGTTCTTGGAAGCTCCCCAAAATCTGAGGAGTGTGAACATCACTGGTCACTTCCAGGAGCTTTTGTAACTCACTATTGTAACTCACATTGCCTAGCACAGCTGAGCCCTGGATTTGTAGAAACTCCATAAAAGAGTCAAGGTCTTTTTTTCCACCCTCATTTTGTATGTCTGAGGCTGCAGCAATTCCATCACTGCCTCAGATTGTTATTCTCAACAACTGCCAGAGATATTCCTCAGTCCAACAACATATTTCACATCACTTTTTGTCTTATGCAGGATTTAAAAAGCAAGTTTATGAGCGTGGAGACTGAGCCTAGCAGATCCCCAGCCACTCTCCCCTCTGTGATGCCACCCTTCAGGAACTCTCCTTCACCCTGCAGAAAGCAACCAATTTACTCTGGGCAGGGGAGGAGGGGGTGGTTTAATAAAAACTGCCAGGATATCGCTGGAACACAGGACAAAAGGGCAACAGGATCTACATAACTCTGCCCAGAACAGCAAAAATGCTTTCATTCCTGTGGTCCGGGGCCAGGTGGGATGCCAGCAATTATTTGCTCCTGCTCTTAATGTTAATGAAGCAAAGAGAGAGCATCAGGCACCTTTGCTTTGTTAACATTAAAGTCACTTTACTCAAAGCTGCCAATGGGTCTGTATTTCTACTGTGGGCTGGAAAGATAAGCTCAAGATCAGAAACTTAATGGGTTTTTTTTCCCTTCTTTTAATTTTAATTTGCTATAGCTCAAGCACTGGTGGCTACCTAATTTCCTTGAGAACAGGGTGCTGGCCAAGGCAGGGCTATCCAGAGGCACAGCCATGGAGAGTCTGAGATGAGAGTGGTGCATCAGGACTGTGAGAGACAATTGCTCTCTTTGAAAATTAAAAGGGTTTATTAAACCTTGACAAAAATACAACAAAAGGACTGCATAAGGAAAAATTCACAGCACTGATAACTGCCCCTCGTTGATACCACATGGCAGGTTCATCTTCAAGATGGAGGCTCGGTGTTTTATACCCCTGGGGGCTGCATCAGCCAGCCCTGGCCCCTCTCACAGTCTGTCAGTCAGCTCTTCTTTGCTGTTTATCGGTGGAAATTGCTTTCTTGTAACTTGATTGGAGCTCAGGTGTTGTCATGCCCCCCCAGCACCAAGCTTTTCCATTCCCACTGCCCCATGCAAGGGGCACATGTGCACACCTTCTTTTTAATTATCCTAGACAACCCAGGCTGTCTGATGGAAATACAGGAGGGAAAAGGAAACCATGGGGAGAACAGAGGACATCTAAACCACAATAACATAACTGTACATCACTAAAGCTTCTCTTAATATTCACACAATAGTTATCTTTTAATTGTGAGAGCCAATCATCTCATTGTCCATCTATCACAGGACCCTGCAGCTGGAGGTGCAGGAGCATCCCAGGATCCTTGAGTCCTGCTGGACAACAGCAAGTGTGTGGGGCCAAGTCACCTCTGGCTGGGTGAAGCCTTTGGAAGCTGTGGGACTCAGTCTGGGCTGGAATCCCTCTGCAGTTGCCATTTCAGAGGGCAGCAGTGCAAAAGTGTTTTCATTTCCCCACCCCACAAATGCATTCATTTACATGCCTTACCTATCCTTCCTACCCAAAACCGTTTCCACTTATTTTCTTTACTCTGTTCAAATTGCTTTTACACCGTGTCTAATGCCCCACAGCTCCCTTCAATTCACAACTGCTGTTATTTAGTGAAATGTTTTCCCTAGGTCAACAGACTTTCATTTCAGGGTAGATAATCCTCGGTATATCCCCTGCGGGAGGTCGGGCTCTGCTCTGCAGCTGAGAGACTCTTTGTCAGGGTAATAAACTGAAAGCAGGATTTAGAAGAAATTACCTAGAAATTGAGTCCTTTGCTGCAGCTTTTTATTCCTCCTTTGAGTCATGTTTTCCTAAGGGCTTTTCAGAAAGAGGGATCAAGAATATGTATTATCTTTGCAGCAAGGCAGCAGACAGATTAGTCTGGCAGGGAAGGGCACACATGCAAAGGCCACTAAAAAGACAAAAAGAAAAAAAAAAAAAGAAAGGATCTACCCTTAAGTAAAGATGAAAAAAAGTTGTGTTTGGAGCTTATTGTCTTTCATATGAAAGCGTGCACTTAAAAGCATTGTTGGTTTTTCTGGATTTTAATTCCTACACGGCTTTCCTGAGAAAATAAAGTTATCTAACACAACCTCCTTAGCAAAATATGATTAATTACACACAGGTGTGTTATGTATTAAAATACATTTTATGTGTGTAATTAATGTGATAAATACTCATTATATTAATATGTAAAATACTGTTACCTTGCTTAGATTATGACACCAGTGGATCTGAATGTCTTTCCTAAGTAGTAGGACTGACCTCCAGTAGGTAGTACTGACCTCCAATTTTCTTGGTGCTTTTTTGTTTCAAAGGCATTTTAAGCAATGGCAAAGTGTCTGATTTCCATCTTCCCCATTTGCACTCTTCAAAAAGAAATTTTCCTGGTTTCTCTTTCCCCTCTACACCATTCTGTGACTCTCTATTATCTGGTAATTTTTTACAGAGAGAGCAAACCCAATTCTTAGGCAAAATATAACCACTCATCAGTGCCATTTCAGTTTGTAAAAATCTCCATGAATCAAGGAGATTTCCCTGGCAGTCAATACAGGAATGCTGAGGCCCTGTAAAAACCAACAACCTTTGGCACTTGCAGGACTGGCTGCCTCCTGTGGTCTGAGCCCAGGAGACAACATCCTTCTGAAAACCCCTACACTGCAAAGCTTTTAAGGCCCTGCATTGTGGACACTAAGCAGAATTTATTAATGGATTAACAGAAGCATTTTTACAAGCTCTGAGGGCCATCACAACTTTGTGTGTCAGAGGCACAGAGAAAGCACAGAGGTGAAGGGAACTCCTGGGTCACTGAATTCGTGCCCCTGCTGTGGCAGACAGCCAAATCCCATGAGCCCATAGATAAATGTACCACATTGCAGCCCAGGGATGCTGGGGGGAGGGAGAAGAGAAGGGGGAGGGTCTGGCTGCTTCTCTTGCATTTTGAAAAATGCTCCAAAACCTCCTCAGTCTTCAAAACTAACTTCTAGCCTATGTGGTTTTCTGATTTTCTGAAGTAATTAGCTTCAGAAGATCCTTTTTTCCCTTGTGTTCAGTGTGAAGGTGTAGAAAAAGTTACCAGACTCTCAGGTCTTTCAGTGTTGTCCAGTAAGGACCAGAGAACCACAGAATCACAGAATGTTAAGGGGTTGGAATGAACCTTAGAGATCATCTCATCCCAACCCCCTGCCGTGGGCAGGGACACCTCCCATTGTCCCAGGCTGGCCAAGGCCCATCCAACCTGGCTTTGAGCACCTCCAGGGATGAGGAAACCTGTGCCAGGGCCTCACCACGACCACAGGAAAGAATTTCTTCCTAACATCCAAGATAAAATCTTCTTTCTCTTTCAATTTGTACTCATTTCCCCCTGTCCTGTCACTGCAGTTCCTGACAAAGAGTCCTTCTCCAGCTTCCCTGCAGCCCCTTCAGACTCTGGAAGGTGCTCTGAGGTCTCCATACAAGCTTCTTTTCTTCTGGCTGAACAGCCACAGCTTTCCCAGCCTGTCTTCAAAGGCGAGGTGCTCCAGTCCTCTTATCAATGTTGAGTCCCTTCTCTGGACTTGCTCCAACAATTCCATATCCTTCTTTTGTTGGGGACACCAGACCTGGACACAGCACTGCAGGTGGGGTCTCACCAGAGCAGGGTGGAGGTGGAGAATCAGAGTCAGCTCAGCTCAGGGGAAGATCAGCAACGAGCCCTGTGAGTTCCTGCTGAAGCCTGGGAAGTGACTGCTACAACCACATCAACTGCTTCACCTTCCTCCAGTGGAAATTACCATTTTGGATAGGCCTGAAACATCTGAAGTAAGTTAATTCTGTGAAACACAGAGCTCAGCTTGATGACTTTCAGCCAACCCATGCATCTCCCTCCCTTACTACCATACTTGTAATTATTTTTTCCTGAAGCAATTACCTAGAGCCTATGTGCAACTTAGATCAGTTTAATTCACCTCTGATTTCCCCTTTCTTGTCCCTGCCTTTGATCTACAAATTCTCCAACCATCTGATGCTGTTTTTTGGGTCTCACCTCACCAGGGTGCCAATGTGTCACTCTGATACAGAGTGGCAAATGTGACACTGTGCTCTTGACATGCCATCATTAACACACACACACCAGCATTTTTTAATGCTAAATATAATTTCCCAGAAGTCAGGGAACACGAGCTGAAATAACAAATTTATGGTTCGTGCCCACTGCCTGATTTGTCTTCCTGTCAGCATCATCTGAAGATAATTCTCCATTTTGGTGAGAATTAATCTGTGAAGAGAAAGGGAGGAGGGGACCAGAATGAGAGTCTGTTGACAGAGGAGCTGCCTCTGACAACACAGGCAGTGATTTGTTGTTACCTGTTATCACAATGAGAAAGTCAATGCAAAGCAGGGGAAAGTCAAACGTTGCGAGGTTGCCTGTGTGTTTCTCAGTCAAAGAGCCAAACTCTTCACCTTGGTATTTCCCCTGGGCTGTCTGGGTGCTGGTGCCCACTCTGAGCAGTGCCAAGGGGGGCCAAGATGTGAGTTTGGCCAGGGGGGAGGTGAGTAGGCAGGAGAGGGGGTGCACTCTGCACTCTGCTTATTATGTAAAAGGAACATTGCCATCCACTAAATAGGGAGATTATGCAAGGAAGAGACTGCTACTGAAATAAGTTGAATCAAATCCCCCCAAAAATTAGCCAAGAAAACTGTGGCTGACTGGCCTGAGCATGGACATCTTGTTGCCCTTGGCTGGTTAAAGTGGGAAGGGGAGCAGCAAATTGGCTGGAACTTCTTTAAACTTTGGTTTAGCCCATTCCAGCCTTGTGCCAGCCCTGCCATGAGCCCCACAAGCAGTGTCTGGAGCCATGCTGGGGTGATCCTCTCTTCTTGCAAAGACATTGCCAAGGGCCACCCCATGGCTTCCTCCCCAGCTCCCAGAGGGATTCCATGAGCAAAGAAAACGCTCATCAAAACCCAGAAGGACCTTGGCCTCATCTGGACCAACCCTCCAGGAGCTTCCCTGCTCTGTTTGGGAAGCTGGAGTGGCAGAGAGGGTAACAGTAGCTTCCACCAGCAGCTTCCACCAGCAGCTTTCACCTGGGGTACCCTTGGTGCTGGATGTTCCCATTGAACACACTCCCCTGCATGGTTTTGATTTCCACTGAGCATTGTGCAGCTCCTCCCTGCCTGCTCCTGAGGAGGATGAATGCTCCTTGCTCCTGCTTTTGAGAAGAGCATCTCCCTGTGTTTCTCTGGAGGCCACCTGCAGAGCAGTGAAAACGAACTGCAGGGAAGTTTTACTGTTTTAATTTTTTTTAATGGAGCAATTTTTCCAATCCTACCTCCTGCAAAGCCAGATGACTTAGTCATCCTGGGCTCCAGATGTGCAGGGCTCACTGGGAGACAGCAGCTGTCATACGAGTGCTGTAAAATGAATTATCCTCTACAGCAGCCTCTGACATCTTTGGTCCTCCCAAGGCCAGGAGTGAGTGCTGGTCCTTGCCCTGAGATTTCCCCTTTGAGCAGTGCAGAGCTCCCAGGTCACAGCTGCTGCTGCAGCACAGGGTGAAGCCATGCTGAAGGCAGTGCTAAAATTCCCACAGATCATGGTGCAGGAGTTTCATTTATCCCTGCTGTTTATCTTATGAGCCTTGTCCTTTTGCATATGCATATGCACACATCCAGATACAGACACACATGGCTTAAAATGGGCTTCTTTTCATGCCCGTTGATTTTATAACAAAAAAGGCTGACTCCAGATCAATCATCTTTGATTTTGGGGATCCCAGATAGTTTTGCTGGGGTGTGGCATTCCCCACCTTCCACATGAAATGCTGATACAGGAGTTATCACTAATAGTTCTGACACCAGGCTGCAGGCAGAAACCTTTTCTTTGCTCTCAGCCTGATAAATGAGGGAGAAACTGTGTCCCCATGAGCAGAAAATGAACAGCAAAAATGAATTTTTGCTTCACTGGGGCATGCAGAAAGCTCACATCTTCACTTCCTTCACCTCGGGTGTGGCTCTTAGAAAACGTGGTGCACGTGGTGAGCAGGGTGCCAGTGGCCATGGTGGGCACGAGACACACAGTTCCCTTGACTAAATACACACAAGTAGGTAAAGTTTGGCCATAAAACACCTCCTGACCCTCAGGCTCTGTGCACAGAGCATGCAAAGAGCTCTGAAGCAGCTGCCTGCAGCCAGCAGCCACGATGCACCGATGCCAGCAGCATCAATCACATGTGGCTGTCCTTGAGGTGACACAGGACAGGGGGTGTTAATGCTGCAGCCAAGGTGTTTCAACAGATAGTGTTACATGGGTTTTATACCTCCCTTTTGGCTTATCATCAAAAAAGCAGCACTTGTTTTGTGCCTGACTGCTGGAAGTCCCCAGAGGATAAATGCAGTCCCACAGCCAGGCAGGGAAAAGCCTTGCCCAGCCCTGGGAGGAAAAAGTAAAACATTTTCCTAAACCTTCCCCTTCAAGCCCTGGGGGTGGAGCAGCATCTCTGCCTCCTCTGGCCTGCTGTCCTAGGGGACACTAAGGAGTGACTTCAAGCTCAAGTGGAAGAGCTTGGAAATACTTCTTTCAAATGAGTTTTCTTTGGGGTAATGATATCATGAAATAAATCAGGAGGGAGCATGTCATCCTTGAATCACTGTGGAGCCCACCTGTGACATGACTCATGGCCTTGGTGACTTATTTAGGATGACTGAACCTCATGAGAGTCCTGTGATTAAGCAGCCACCAGCACTTGTGAAGTGCCTTGACTTGTCAGGGCCCCAAATATAGAAGGTTTTGGTCAGACTGGAGGAATGTTTTGATGAATAAAGATTTCCAGGGGAGCCCACATTCGCCAGCAGCAGGAAGAACAGTGATTTTTTAAAGTGATGCTCCCAGCCCAAATTTGGCTAAGAAAGAAGATATAATCTAGGGACTTTGGGCATGAATGCTAATGCAAATGCCCTCACCATCTGCTTCACTTGCACAAACACACAAACACACTCAGTTTATAAAAACCCAACTCTCCCCTGTTGCTTTTTCAAGCCGCCCACCCCACTGCAACAGGAGCAGTGAAGTGGAGCTGCCCCAAACACCTGGATCTCATCCCAGGAGTGCTGTGGCAGGCACACAGTGCCTCCTGCTCTCCCCTCTCACAGGAGAAACCCCAGTTCTATAAACAGGGCTGTGAGGTGACACCACCTGCGTGTCCATCCCTGCCCGACCTCAGGTTCCACAGCCCAGCTTTGAGCCCCAGCCATCAGGGTTGGTCCCAGGGGATCCAGCCCAGGCTCCAGCCATTCCTGCGTGGCCAGGAGTCACTCTGGGATGGCTCAGCCCCCAGCCTTGCTCCAGCAGAGGGAAGGGCTGGGGCTGCCTCCTGCAGCCCACACGCTGGGGAGGGAGATTAAGATGCGCTTCACACACGCTCCAGCGTGACTGCAGAGAGCAGCGTCCTTTAGCAAATGGTAAATAATTGACACTTTACTCTGCTGGCAGCCAGCACCCCCGTCGGCAGCTGGGTTTGTCATTTTGCATCCCCTCAGTGGCTCTAATTTCAAATTTACAGTAACATATGCCCACAGAGCTGCTGGCCTTCCCCCAGCATCACGGATGCTTATTCCCTGCTGCCCTGTGCTGTGACGGGTGAGGAGTGAGTGACATCTCTGCCTCTGCCACCGATCTTCTCTTGGCCTCCTGTGGTGGCAGAACAGAGCCTTTTTGTTCCCTCCCCTCTGGTTTGGTTGTTTTATGATAAGATTATTATTTAGACTGGGCAGCTGGAGACCAGGGTATTTCCAGTACATTTATTTTGCTGTATGTCTCCCATTAGTGTCAATGACAATTGCATGGCTAAAACTGACCAGATCCTGTTGAAGATTTACCCCTCAGGTCAGTATTTTACAGAGATGAGACTTCCCCTCCCCCTTTCAGAGCCTTTGCTGCAGTCATTCTTTGGAGAGAAAAGTGGAAGTCCCTGCACAGGAGGAAGAGTGACTCGGTTAGGAAATGGAAATCTGCATCAGGGATGGGTTATGGAGGGACAGGCAGAGTGGGAAGAGTGGAGCCTGGACTTCCCCCTCCAGCCTCACTCTGCCATGTCGAGGCATAGAACATCTGCTCACACCCAGAGATCCTTTTGCTGTGGCAGTGTTAAAACAAGACTGGCAGAAGACTTTTTTCTTTTAAACCTCATTTGCTACATAAAATCTGCCTGAAAGATAAGCAGAACATTTATCAGGCCTTTCCTTCTGACAAGTCACCAGTTTCATTGAGGGTTTTGGGTCCCCTAGGAGGGGAAGCCTGGGGAGGATGGGGGTGGTGTCCCTGTGCTGTTACCTGGCACAGCATTGGTGGCACTGCCACAGAGCTGAGCAGGACGGACGGGGTCACGTGAGCAGCGTTTCTGCCACTCTCTCCTTGAAGATGGTCACACCCTGGGAGCTCTCTCTCCTCCAGCAGGCTCTGCTGGAGGAGTTATTTGCCCCTCTGACACTGGCCATAAATTTCAAGGCCAGAAGGAGTCATTACAGTCGGCCAGCCTGACCCCTGATACAACACGGGGCGTGATTTGTGCGTCAAGCCCGGGACTTACTTTGGAGATCTAATAAATCACTGGCAAAGGCAGTCAGTCCTGATTTTAAAGGCTGCAAGCCACTGTGCTCTGTCCCTGGGCAGGCTATTGAAGTGGCTAATTATCCCAGTGGAGTAAATGGCTGCCTTTATCCCTAGTCTGAGCTGTGCACAGCCATGGCATCGTGCCGTGCCTCCCCGACGGATCCACTGGGCACAGCTCTTCCCAGGGGCAGGGGTTGTCAGCCACGGTCACATCACCTCCTGGGTTTGCCTCTGACAAGCCAAACAAACCATGTTTCTTTAGGCAGATTAGCCAGCTCGCTTCAGAGAGGCTGCTACATGGGTTTTTCCCCTCTTGTGTCAGGAGGTCGTGCAGGTCCAAGTCAAATGTAAGGTGGAAGAGGGGTCAGGAGTCCACGCTCTCAGGTGGGTGCCCAAGCCCACCTCGAATCACCTGTGGGTTGAAGGCACTCCCCAAGAATGGAAAAGAAACAAGCCCTGTGTTTAACTTTCTGGCCCAGGCAGAGCAGGAAGAGCAGAGAGCAGTGTTTATCAAATCATGGCTGGGTGGGCAGGGAGTGAATGTGAAAAGGATGAGAGACCCTCTGCCAGGTCACTCTTGCCCAATGTTTCATGAGCCAAGTGACCCCAATCCTGTCAGAAGGGACAGGGTTTCTCCCCCACAGGTGGGGCTTGGGGCCCAGGAAGGGTCTGATGTACTCCAGGGTTTCCTGGAGTGTGTCCAGAGAAGGGCAAAGGAGCTGGGAAGGGTCTGGAGCACAAGTCTGATGAGGAGCAGCTGAGGGAGCTGGGGGTGTTCAGTCTGGAGAAAAAGAGACTCAAGGGGGACCTTCCCACTCTCTACAACTCCCTGAAAGGAGGTTTTGGGAAGGTGGGAGTCAGCCTCTTCTTCCAGGTAACAAGAAAAAGGACGAAAGGAAACTGCCTCAAGTTTCACCAGAGGAGGTTTAGTCTGGTATTAGGAAAAATTTCTTCACCAAAAAGACATCAAGAGCATTAAAAGCACAAAAGCATCAAAAAAGACTGCCCAGGGAAGGGGTGGAATCACCAGGCCTGGAAGTGTCCCAAACCAGTGCAGATGTGGCACTTGGGGACATGGTTTAGGGGTGACCTTGGCAGTGCTGGGTTAACAGTTGAACTTGATCATCTCCGGTCTTCTCCAACCTGTGGTGTGAGCAAGAGCCCAGCCCTGAGACCCAGATCCATCCCTCTGGACACACAGTCCAGGGCTTCACACCTGCCCAGCTCAGCCAGAGGAGAGCCTGACCCACCTCCCAGGCCAGCCCACCTCATGTGAGCAAGTCCTTGTGGCAGGGGAAGAGAGGAGGCAGCTCCCAAGGCAGGTGCTGCTTCCTAAAGCTGGGCTTGGCAAGGCCAGGGCTTGGTAACGTGGAGCTCACTCAGAACCTCTCTCATTTCCTGAGCTGGGATCAAGGGCTCTGATTTGCTTTTGTTTGGCTGAGGATGAACCACTGAAGGGTGTCTTACTTCAGGCTGCCAGCTTGGTCTGCAAGGAGCCAGAGGAGGCTGCCCTGCACTGGGGAGGGCAGGAGGTTGTTGTTCAAAAATCCATTCATAAAAATATACAACAATTAAAAAATAGTATAACCAAACTTAAAAAAGAAAGCAAATCTTAATTAGATAATATATTCAATTAATTTAACCTTACACCAACATAGACAGAACTTTTAAAAATAAGTAAATACATACTAATTAGTGTCATAATCCTTTTAATATTTGTACCATATCTACTTCAGTGTATCCAAAAAACAATAAACAAAGCTATTAAAAAAGTGCTTTTAGTTCAAACAGGAGGGGGAGATGTTGGAACCCAGGGCACAGGGAATATTTCTCTGCCTGTTCTGACAAGTCCTGATCCCCAGGAGAACACTGCTTTTAACCTTTGTCCGTGGAGAAAGCTTCCAAGACTTTGGGATGAATTGGAATCTAAGAGTGTGTGAAATAGATAGTAGTAGAGTTTATCACTCCTAGTAGAGTTTATCACAGGGTGAAAAACTTAGAGCTTTGGGTTTTTAGTATGGAGGTGGATAGAAGACAAGAGGAGGTGAACTTAAGTGGAGGATTCTCACAGGACCAGTGCTTTAAAAGCAATCCAGAGGCCAGAGCGAGCTGGCTGCTGGATTTTCAAATCCTCAAACCTTCCTCTCTTGAGGGAAATAAACAATTCTCTCTAAAAGGGTCAGAGACAGTGGAATTAGTCTGCATCTTTTCACTGGAGGTCATTGCATCTTCCCAGCTGGCACAGGATGGAGTGCTGTGGGTACTTTGATGTCCAGCAGCTGATCCTTTGTCACCTGCCTTTCAGGTTTCATGCTAGGGAGAGGGTCTGTGAAGTTCTCCTGCTCATTTTTTCCTATATTCCAGCCTGACCTGACCTCTGCAGGAGTCAAAATGATTTCCAGGGTGGGTACATCTTACAGCACTGGGCTGTTTTCTCGTCAAGCACCCCTCAAGGCATGAGACTTGGTAGGAAAAGGGAAGGATCAGTGAGGAATTTAAACAGGTGCTCCCATGCCACCAATCTGCTGTTAACTCCAGAGTACCTGAGGTGGGAGAGAAATTCAGTCCCCAGACAACAGGTGATCATCTCTTGCCCATTAATTTCTGCAATTTTTCTCCAATTACTCTTTTCTTTCTGATGTTCCTGTTGTCACTGTCAGAACAAAAAAAATCACCTGTTTGTGAAAGGACAGATAAAGCTCTCTGAGAGCCAGTCTGCAGCACAGAAGTCAAACTGCTATTTTGAGAGCTATCACAAGTACCAGAATATCCCCTCTGCAAGCTCCCAACATCCCCTCATGCTGGTCTTCCTGATCTCCTGTACAGGTCAGAAGACCATCAGAAGACCCTTGGGAAGGTGATGGTCAGGAGGGAACAGAGGCAGCTGTGCTAACAGTGCAGTGAATGTGAAGGGCAGTGTCCTCCTTGGGCTAAGCCACCCTCCAGACACTGTCACAGGTGAGGCTGAAGGACGCTGTGTCCCCTCCTGGTGGAGTCACCTGCTAGAGGTGTCACCAACACCCTCTAGGGATGCCATTCCCTGTGCTTTGGGCACCCTGTGCCTCTCCACAAACCTCTTTATGATCCTCTTGGCACACCAACCCTCTTTTCAGGTGGCTGTTTTACTTTTCTGGACACATTTCCTCTTCTGTCATGCCAGATACACCAATGGCATAAAACACACAATATTTCTCTAACAGGTTTTCAATTTTCTTCAGTGGAATTTATACTTTTAAAGAGTGACTCTTTCAAGAACTGGGATCAGGGAACCCATGAACATGGTTCTGAAAAGTTCTTTTTTCCAGTCCTGTTAACCTACTGGGCAAGTGCAGCAATCAGGGGCAGAGTTTAACACAGCCTCAGAAACTGCCTTTGTTCTCTGATTTACCTTGAGCCCAGTATGCCCCAAAAGCCCAATCCTGGGAATGGCAAAGATGCACCAAGGCTCTTGAGATGCTCCCTTTGTTATGGATCTGCCTGGACCCTGCAGCTAGCACTGATCCTGAGAGGTCACCACCCTGCTGGCCTTTCCTTGGCCCTCCAAACCCATACACATGCAATGATGGCTGCACCTTCTGGTTGTGAATTTCAATCATTTTGATTAAAAAGGGTGTGATAGAAACATGCATGGCTCTGCAGAAGAAGCTGGTATCTAGGTAAATTCTTATTATAGCTACATTTGTTGCCAGCTTCTGTAAGTAATGAGTTGGATTAAAAGGACAAGCTGGTTTGGGGCTTTCTAGTCCTTTGTAGAGGTCCCTTCAAGCCTGTGGGACAGCTGGCACAGCTTAAGAGCTGTTTGTCCTGACATTGCCTCTTCAGGAGCACAGCAGAAATGGGCATTGCCCTTCAAAGGAGGCACTTGGATGCAGGGGCTTTGTCTGTCTTGGCTTCCTTCACTTGCCTTGCCCTGGGGACTCGAAATTCTCAGGTCATGAGTGGGGTTTTCCAAAGGCAAGTCTGAAATAAGCCATACATTGGGGGTTTTTTGCCC
This sequence comes from Hypocryptadius cinnamomeus, assembly GCA_013400635.1. Taxonomy (NCBI): domain Eukaryota; kingdom Metazoa; phylum Chordata; class Aves; order Passeriformes; family Zosteropidae; genus Hypocryptadius; species Hypocryptadius cinnamomeus. The sequence goes on along the minus strand of VYZP01069866.1, from coordinate 20,301 downwards.
CAAAGCAGTGGCCATGATTCATCTGCAGATTTCATACCACTGTCTATCTGGATGCCCCTGTTCTACTGATTTCTGCAGCTCTGCTTGCAGAGAACAAGTTTAAAATCATGGGACTGGACAGGATCTCCTGGGTTGTTGTGTCTCATCTTCCTCTGTCACCCATGTTATGCAACTGCTTTCAGAGGCTTGCAAAGCTGCAGCTTAAAATTAGGCAGGACTTTGCTCCTAGGATTCCTTCAGGAAAGCCTTTGCAGAATTTCATTCCTCCAGCAGTCATTAATGCTGTCATTCCTTGTCTAAACATAGTCAGGAATGGTTTAGAGGCATTTGCTCAGCGGCCAGCATTATCTTCCAGCTTAAATCACTCATCTCTCTTTTCAGTGGACGTATTGGGAAAAGAAAAGTGGTTATGGAGAGTGGCCACATCCCCACAGAGCCCCTCAAGCTGCAGGGAGCTGCCAGGGTCCATCCCAGGGCGCAGGGCCAAGGCCTGAGCTGGCACGAGGAGATGTCCCCAGCAGCTCAGGCACAGTCCCAAGGTCTCAGTGAGCCCTCATCCCCTGGCACTGCTCTCTCCAGGCCCTTCTGGAAACACTGATTCCCTTTGCATCCTCCTTCCCCCGTGGCTCACAGCCATCTCATGCCTGAGTGATCTATCTCAGCTCCTTTGTGGATAAGCTGCCAGCATGGAGCAGAAATTCTTGTTTGTGGTGTCCAAGCACACGGCGGTGCACTTTTTACTGCTAAATTACATCCCATTTGTCTCAGTCTCACCCTTAAGGGCACCCAGCTCCTCCTGCACAATATTCCAGCCCTTATCAGCACCAGCAGTGACTCCCAGCTCCACGTCATTCCTGCCTTCTCTGCTAGGGTCATTTAAAGAAAATAAGGATTAAGATAGCATCCAAGACAGCTCCTCGACAAATTCCACCAGGAGCTCACTGCCAAATTTCAATTCCCCTTTCAGCATGGCCTGTTTTCTATCCATTGGCTGGTTCTTGACCCAGACTAAATCTCTTTCAGGGCACCTCATCTTAATGAGCACATTCCTGCTTGGCAACAAGGAATCAGGCAGACCTGCTCTCCCCTGTGTCCTGACTCCAGCAAGTCATTCACAGGCTGCAGCTGGCAAATCCATCCCTTCCTTTGCTCCATTTCTCCTGTTTCTCCATCCTCCCTGCAGAGCTGGTCCCAGCTGTAGGAGCGATGGGGGGTAGGACGGTCGGGATGGACAGAGACGAGAGATCTCTGAAGGCAGGTTTTGGAATTTGGGGTTTATTGCAAAGGGCCTGGGTGCAGGGAGCTGCCAGCCACAGCTCGGAGCAGGCCCCAAAGAGAGAGAGAGGTAAAGAGAGTGGTAGAGAGGAAGAAGGCAAGAGCGTGGTAAAGAGGATGAGAGAGTGAGGAAGAGTAAAAGAGAGCGAAGTTCCCGTTACAATACCATAAATCTTCTGTGCTGAATATTCTAATTCTCACTAACCAATCTAGTACAAGATACAAATCCTATAGCATTTACATACAGCCGGTAAGAATCATTACATTACCATACTGTTACATTTTGAACCCTAAAAACTACTCTTTGGGCCTCTTCTGCCAAGCTGGTAGGGTCTGCTCTGAGTCTTGGACCTGTCTGCAAGCAGAGGGTATGGTTTCATCAAAAGGGGATTACCTTCAGCCAGACATACCATTGTTTTCCAGTTGTTCAGTAACTAAGGTATCTCAAAGCTTGCTTTCATTTCAATCTCACTTAGAGTTTCCATATTCTCAAAATCTTTTGCCAGGCAATCATATTTATAAGGCTTTCCTGTTTCATTTTCCCCAACACTTTTCTCCTGCAGAGGACATGGGTGTATGGCTATTCCCACTGCATTCCCCAATCCCTTCACCTTCCCTGCTCCCAGCTACCACATCACCTCCTCTCCCTTCCTTTCCACAGTCCCTGGCTTGATGGCTTCATCAGCAGCTGCCAGCCTTGCAGTTGCAAATGATGGTCCTTCCTGCACACCAGGCTGGAGAGATCCTTGTCCCCTAGACCTGATGTTCTCTTGATCTCATAAATCCCAGGCACTTGCTCCCATTTCCCTTTGCCCCTTGCTGTTGCCAGTAGCTGCTGCTGACAAAAAGTGCCTGCTGGGGTGACAAAGTATTTCTTTCATGCTGGGGCTGATGCACAAAGTACCTGAGCTAAGCCACATATTTTTGTGCATTTCTTCCTGCCAGGTTCTTCTTTTCTTTACTGCCCTCCCTTTTGCTCTCTGTTGGTCCCCTCTGCATTTTTAATATTACCACTGTTAAAGTTTTATAAGCTCAGGCTGGCGTTTTTATGGGTATAATATTCTTACAGTTCAGGATGTTTTTGAAATATTATATTTATTTTTTCCCAGCACTCAAAACTCCTTCAGTTGGCACAACAGAGGTGACCTTAAAACTTTAAGCAAGGTTAAAAATCTGCCTTTTTTCTCCTCTCTACTTTGGAGCTCTGAAAATCTTTTATGGCAGAGTATGGTTGTGTAGCTGAGTGCAAAGAAGGCAGGGAAACAGAGAAAAGAAATAGATAATTATTATTGTTGGGAAATGAACTCTGCTGTCCATTTCATCTGTTTTGGCCCTCCTGAGCATCTTTGGGAGTTACTCAGAGCCAGCTGCTCTCTCTGGTTATGCTGAGAGCAGTTTTTTCAAGCTCTGAGCTGGATAAGTCACCAAGGTGTCACCTGCAGCCTGGGAAAAATCAACCACACCAAATGTGGTGCACAAACTCTGGTGCAGCAAAAGAGGTGGGTGCTGGCAGGGATGAGTGGATGTGGGGTCATAAAGGTTCAGGCTTCAGGCTCCATTTTCCCTCATAAAAAATGCCCCCAGGCCACTTGACTGAGAGAAACATGGAGTGTGATCTCTCAAAAAACCCCATCTTCTGGGTTTTCATCACATTGCCCCCAAGAGGAGTCTGATTTTATTTAAAAAAAAAAAAAGAAAAAAAAGAAAGAAAAAAAAAGGGAAAAAAAAGAAAAAGAAAAGAAGTAGTGGTGAAGATTTTTGCTCTTATGGATTACATCTTCTAACACATATTTCCTTTGCAGAGTAGATCATACATCAGCCATCTGCATGCACCAGAGCCTGGGCATGGATGGGACTTGTGGGCTACATGGGAACACCCCTGAGGTGCACAAGGAGTGACATCAGAGACAGTAAATAAATGGCAGTCTTTTTAAACCTGTTTTGAAGGAAGCAGTTGCAGTGCCTTTTCAGCACACCTGTGTTCACTCACTGAATAAATCCTTTCTTCACTGTTGAGCCAGCTTAAATCCCGAGCCCTAAAGGGCCCCCACACATTGTGAAAGTCCATTTTTCCTGTCCTGAACCATTTCCAGCCTGCCTGAGGTGCACAGCTTTGAAATAATTTCAACAGGGTTTCTTTCTAGAACGCTAGAACAGCTTCTTAAAGCACCTTACCAGTAATTACCAGGTCAGCTTGCAGCAAATCTGGGTGATGGGTGGTGCTGCTCCAGAAAATGAGACACAGGGAGCAGCACAAGGTCATGCAGAAGGACTGTAGCAGAGCAGCACTACCACTAATTCTGAGCCTTTTTCTAGTCAATATAACAAAGTGCAATCAGCCACTGCCTAACCATGTACCTCTGGGCAGATTCAGGTACCCTGAGGATTGGCTGACACTCCTGCAGAGCACCAGCTCTCCACCTCTTTGTGATTCTGCACGCTCCTGGCAGCAAGTGAGCAGAAACTAAGGAGAAAAGATTATTCAGTTATAAAGAGGAGGAAGACAATTACTTTGACTTCCAGCTTTCAGTCGTGCCTGCTTCAGTTTCACCCCAGGGAGTCACATCAGCAATTAAACCTTAACTCAGCCACCACATGGCAACATGACACAAACTTCACAGAATTCACAGAATCACTGGGTTGGAAGAGACCTTCAAGATCATCGAGTCCAGCCCAGCCCCAACACCTCAACTCAACCCTGGCACCCAGTGCCACATCCAGGCTTTGTTAAACACACCCAGGGATGGGGACTGCACCACCTCCCCGGGCAGCCATTCCAGAACTTTATCACCTTTCTGGGAAAACTCTTTCCTGCTCTCCAGCCTGTATTTCCCTTGGTGCAGCTGGAGGCTGTGTGCTCTGGTTGTGTCAGTGCTGCTGCAGAAAGAGCCCAGCCCCAGCTGAGCACAGGCACCTTTCAGGAGCTGTGCGGAGTGATGAGGGCACCCCTGAGTCTCCTTTTCTCCAAGAATTTCCCTCCCTGCCTTCATGTGAATACACCTTCAGAACCTCTTCCACAGCCCAAGCTGGTGCTGTTTGCTTCCATGCAACACCAGCAAAGCTGCTTTTTAATTAGCATTGTTCTGTGACTTGATCTACCTCAGAGATGTTTGCTGCACGGACACCAACAGGAGCCAGGTACTGTGGATGGGCAAGAGGCCTCGTGTTGGCCAGGAATCCAACCAGCCCAGGGTTTGGCACATGGTTATGTGCTCTCTGAACAGGCAGAACATCTCTCTGGACTGGCATGGTTGTGGTGGGGCTGAGGGCAGGGCCATGAGCCCACAGCCACATCTCCCCCCAGCCGTACCTGCCCTGTGGACAGGGAATGGTGCTGCCCTCAGGGGATTCTCCCTGTCCCCCTGCAGATTGCAGATTTACAGGAGTGCAGGGCAGAGATGCAAGAAGGAGTCTGTTTCTCCACAGATGTGGTGTGGACAGCTTGCTGCTGGTTTGGTTGACCTGGAGAGGTCCGTGTCTCTCCTGGTGCTTTGACAGCCAAAATCACTCAGGACACAGAGGAGCCAAGGCTTCCCAGGGCCTGTTCATCCCTTCAGCTTGTGACAGCCACCTCCAGGCTCCTCAGGACTCCTCTCAGACTCACAGCTGTGGTTTGAACTATCATTGCTTTCCAGAGCTTTCCTCACCCTCCCAGGGCACCTCTTGATTTTGCCTGAGGGAAAAATGCACATTTCATCGGGAGAAACATTTGATGAGTAGCTCCATTCATTTTCAGGGAATTAGCACTAGTTAAACCAATCATCAGACAAGCAGGCATGGATTTAAAGCCTACAGGGATACATTTACAACAGCCAGCAGTCCATAAACACAGCTACAGCTTCCCTGCATATGGTGATAGTAACGTGGTTTGTGCACGTAATTTGGTGGAAGGTGGCTGCTTGTTACCCTGCACCACAGATAACCTGTGCAAAAGCTTTGTGCCTCCTAAGCAGCTGGAAAAAGATGGTGAAATGTTTCCAGGCTGTCCTGGGCTGGCTGTCCAGCCTGAGATCTCACTGCCAGAGATCCCCAGTGACCACATCCCAGACATGAGTGCAATCCACAGCTGGCAGAGGAGGTGCTCTGGCTGTGCCACGGGGTCACTTTTAGCACACGTGTCCCACCTCAGACATCTGTGTGCCTCTTGGTGCTGGGGTCCAGTCACTGGGTGGACCAATGCAGCCTCTGTGTCCCCACCAGTGACAGCAAGACCAGCACCAGCAGGATCTGCTGCTCTCCTTGTGTCCAGCCCCTTTCCTTTCCAGAGGAAACCGAGGCAGGAGGTTCTGCTCTGTGTCTGTAATTGCCTTCCAGCTTGGCAGAGGATGAGACACGATCTGATTTCCTCTTTATCTGACTCCAGATGGGTTGTTTCAGTTGCACAGGCTCGGACAGGAACGTGCTGTGGCACATCCACAGCCCAGAAGTGGCACAGGGGGAGGGTCAGGAGTGGGGCTGGGGCCGTGGCAGGGGGGCACACCTTGGCACAGCCCCTTGAGGACCAGGGGATGAGGTGTGCCTTGCTTCTGGCTGTGGGGGTGGCACAGAGTGGGGACACCCCAGCTTTGGAGCTTGGTGCTGGAGGAGCTCACAGCCAAGGACTCCCCCTCTGCTCAGGTCCCCCTGCCTGCCCCATAAGAAGCACTGGGGGACCCTCCTGACCCACCACCAAGCGTGAAGGACACAGGGCAAGGCTGGAAAAATAACTTTTCCCTCCTTCAGGCCTGAGCAGGTGAGTGGGATTGTTGCTGGCTTACCCCAAGGGTCAAACCCTGAATCCCTGGCCCTAGATGTGCTCCCAGGGCTTTCAGTGGGGCTCTGCTCCAGCTCTCCTCACGCTTGAGATCTTGTGGCTTCCAGCCAGGTGCACAGCCTGAGGCAGCACTCAGCATCCCCAAAATCAAGCAGCCAGCTGCAGGCAAGAGACCTGTGCCTGATGGCTCTGGCTCCTTATGCAAGCTCCTGGCTAGAGAACTTCCCTCCTTTTTGGAGCAGGATGGTGCTCTGAGGAACAGCTCTGCTTATCTAACACAGCACTGAGGCAGGACAGCCTGTGGTCTGGCCAGGTCTCAGCTGCCCTTGGGAACCTCGTGGGGATCCTGCCAGGGGCTGATAAATGCCAACAAAAGGATGTCAAGCGCCAGCAGTTGCTTCCAGGTTTGTTTATCCCCCCGATTCCTACAGAGGCACACAAAGAGTTCACACGCAATCCGCACGGAACGCTCTTTATAAAAGCAAATAAAAGGGCCCTTGCTGTTCACAATCAGCTTCCCTCCAGCTCTATTTTAGCCCTTTGCCTGAGCAGCAGCTCCTTCAGAATCGGGGGCTCTGCTGATGGGAGTTACTTCTGTCCCTCAGCAGGCGCCTCAGTAATTTTCCCCAGCCGGTTGCGTCAGCGGAGCCCTGCACCAGCAGCTCCCCGATTATGCAAGCTCCCTTCCCAGAGACACTCAGGGATGGTCTTTTCAACCTTTATTCACCACAGGGAGAGCTGCAATAAAAGCTCTGCTGATAAAGCCCAGCAATATATCGACAAAAGAAAAGCCTGGCATCGGCTGGAGATGGTATTTGTGGGAAACTGGAAGGAGAAACAAAGGAGTGGGCTGCAGCCTGTATGGGCACAGAGGAATCTGCAGCAGTGCTGCCTCTTGAAAAGACAGACACACTTTTCTAGTTCATCCAGGCAAAAGCAGGGACAAAGATTTTTTTCCTGGGGTTTCAGTTTATTAGTCAAATGCTTTGCAGTCATGGGTTTTGCGTGACTGAGCTGCCACTGTGCTCCCACTGAAGCACCCTAGAGCTTCCTCACAGATGGTGCAGGAATCCCTGAGTAATAAGGCAGGAGCCTTCAACTTATTTTATTTAAATCCCCATCCCCCACTCCTTTTTTTTTTTTCTTTTTTTTTTTTTCTTTCCATGGCTGTGCAATTTTATCTTTGTGGAAGGACTCTAGAAGGGGGAAGATGTAAGCAATTTTCTTCACCAGAGCCTTCTCAAAATATTTTTATTCACTTAGCTCCAATACCTCCTTAGTTGTCCACACATGTTCTTCATCCCATGGAATGGTTTGGGTTGGAAGGGACCTTCAAAGTCCAAGTCCAACTCCCCTGCCATGAGCAGGGACACCTTCCACTAGATGATGGGGAATCCACAGCTTCTCTGGGTAGCCTGTATCCAGGAGATAGAAAAGCAGGGGAATGGGGTAATGTCACTGCCTGGATCTCCAGTGACAAAATTCCTCCTTTGACCTTCCTGCCTTGCTGCCTGCCAAGCCTTCCCCCCTGGTCTTTGGGCAGCACCGGAAAAAGGCCTGTGCCTGACAGCAGGGATGCTCCTACAGACCCCAGCTTGTGGTGGGGTCAGAACCCTGCCCTGCCACAGTGCTGTGGGGGCAATGTGATGCCCTCTCCTCTTTCCTCCTCGTCCCATCAAGCCAATGGAGGAAGGGATACTTAAAAATTTGTGCAGTGGGAGGATTTTTGCTGCAGCAAGACCAGTTGAGAGTGATTTGGCTCACACAGTGTGATTCTGTTGACTGTTCAACTCCGTATCAGGCACTAAAGCTGACTATAAAGAGAAATAATTGACTGACTGCTTGGCTTTTCTTGGGACAGTAACTATAGAAACTCACTGCTGTCAGACACAGGTGCAGCAGAAACGTGTTTGTCTGACCAGAGCAGAATGTGTCAGTCAGCACAGCAAAGTTTACAAGAGGTGCTCAGTGCAAAATGCCACGTGCTAGTGTTTCCCCGTGCATAGCAGGATTGCTGAGGTAATGCTGGGAAAAGGAAATAAAAAATCACTTATCATCTCTAGCCATGAGCGTCAGAGAGGAATAAATGTCAATACCCCTATAATTGAGCTCAAGAGGTTCCTGTTAGCCACGGTGATCTTGTTGGAGGGATGTGGAGCTGAGTCAGACAGATAAAACTGGTCCGCATTTTTCAAATCATTTATGGGTCCTGAAGCCCTGAAGTCCTGGGCTGAAAGGAACCAACAGCAGATTTGTCCTCTGTTGGACAAATATTTCAGCCCAAGAGAAAATCCAAGCACCTTCTTCATGACATTTTAAAGAAAACCACTTACTGTTGGGACATTTAAAATTCCCCAACATCATTGAAAAGGATGAAGAAGAGAAAGATAAAGATAGAATCAACGAACTGCAAAAGCATTTATTGGAAACAGAATTAATACTTTCAGTGACTCAAAGTGGTCAGTGTTTCTCATTTGCTAAACAGAGAAGGGAGTCCTTTGCATCCATCTGCAATGATATTGTCTTTTCCTCCTTCTTCAGCAAAGTCCAGCAGAAACACAGCCTGGGAGTCTGTGCCCTAAGAGGAGAACTTGGAATTAGCAGCACTGTGCCAGTATATGCTGGGAAATCTCAAAACTGGAATATTTTGAATGTGTTACCTGAACCAGCACTCAGTGCATGGTGGGAGAAGAAGAAGATGCAGGGAAAGAGGGTGAGATGTGCTACAAAGTTTGAGAATTCCATGTGCATGGTCAAGCTGAACTAAATGCTTCCCTGAGAAGCTGTGCAGGTTAAGGCACAGAATCATGGAATTACAGAATGGGTCAGGCTGGAAGGGACCACAGTGGGTCACCCCTGTCCCAGGGAGGAGCATTCTCAGGAAGGCTGAGGGTGACCAGGTCCCATCCTGGCCCCAAGCAGTTTTCCTCTTCTGCCACACACTCCCACGTTTTCAGCCCTCTCAACTACTCAGTGTCAAAAGCATCAAGCACTAAACAGCTTTTGAGGCAGCACATTCCCACGCAGCCCTGTGAAATATTTAATATTAGGATGCTGTATTTGGGACAGGCAGCATTTCTGACAAAGGGGATGTGGTGAAACAGCTCTTTTTTGTCTCACCAAGCAATCTGTCTGCAAGGAGGATGGGCAGGTACAAAGCAATGAAAGGGATCTTTATGTCCTTTGAACATGTAAGAAACTCCTTGAATTAATAACTAGCACTTACATCTAGAGGCAGACCCGTGTTATTAGGAAGATTAACAGTAGCCAAGCACTTTTCTTTAAATGTGGAGCTGCAAAGAGCTCCCTTGGCACGGACCTTGTTACAAAGGACATTCCAATCCATCAGGGGCTGAAGGGAACATAAATCAAACCTGAGAGTGTAAGATAAACCCACCCAGCCCCTGATGACCCTTCCTTGGCTGCAGTGCCCCATGACATTGCAGCACATCATGGATGCAGACACAAATCATGAATATTTGGGGACCTGCTGCATCATGCTGCTGCTGACTGCTTCAATCCACCACAGCCCAATCCTGCTCACACTGGGACCTGCAGTATGCCCCAGCTGGAGCACTAAATACCAGCTCCAATGTAAATTTCCCCCATATACAGGCTTGACACTGACTTGGGAGTCCCTTTTGGTCTCCTGTCTAACGAGGACTCTGCTTAGTAATGCAATTAGCACACAGGCTCGGTGCTTAACAAACCTGCTTACAGAGCAGCCGGTGAGTGCTGGCTGGGGGGACACGCACAGCTGCCACCTCTGTGACGCCAAGGTCCCCCTGCTCGGGGCATTTCAGCTCTCCAAAGCCACCAACTCCCATCCCTCTCCCACCTGGAGTGTTTCTACAGCCTCAGCCCTGACGTGTGTCCTTCGCAGAGCAGCAGCAGGATGATGAGGAGGATGAGGATGAGGATGAGGATGAGGATGAGGAGGAGAAGGAGGAGAAGGAGGATGAGGAGGATGAGGATGAGGATAAGGATGAGGATGAGGGCTGGGTTTGGCTCCCCCACCGTGGCTGGGTGCAGGCACAGGGGTGTCCCCCGTGTGCTGCAGCCGCTCGTGTGTGACACGGGGACCCAGGGTGCACACGTGGCTGCTCCGCGGCGTTTCCAGCCGCCCTTCTAATCGGCGCTAATTCAATTTTCGGCTTTGCTCCCTGATCCTTTCATGCCGCCTCCTGAGCCGCTTTGTGCCGACGTCTGCTGATGTCAGCAGCTGCAGGACGGCCAGGGGAGGGATGGGCTTGGGGGATGTCGGAACCCAGGACATTCCTCTGACTGCCCTGGAGGACTCGAGACCCTGGCAGGGGGCTCAGAGACCTTGGCACAGAGTCAAAAACAGCTGTGCCTTCGATTTTAGCCCATGGAACAAACGACCAACTTTGTATGAAGATGTACAAGCCACGAGAGTTTGAGTAGAATGATAGTTAATTTGTCACAGGGTGAAAAGAGTAGGATTTTGGGGTTTTAGAATGGGGGTTCAGGAGGCAAGATGGAGGGATTTGGTTGTGTCCTGTCCTTCCTCCTCCTCCTTCTTAGCCTCCATCTTCTGTGTGATGGTGGCAAACTTTTAGATTGGTTTAGAGTAGAGACAGACTGTCTAACATAAGTGACAGGTATTGGAAAATTATTGTAAATAAAGTACACGTAGTTCTTAGTGTAAAATGTTAACACCACCCCAAGGGTGCCACGAACTGACCTGCGGGACAGAGCTCAGCGGGTCAGAGAGAGAATGTTACAGATAAGGAAAAACAAACAACCTTGAAAAGCAGGACCCACGCATCTTGGCTTCTTCTTGGGTCGGGGGGCTGGGAAAAAGACTCTTTAATACCTCGGGAGCCATTCCAGCAACACCAAACCCGAGAGGGGGACACTGCGGGGTCGCCTCCACCCTGGGGTTTGCTCGGTGGCGCTCGCTGGGGTGCGCAGACTCCCCGGGATCCTCTGGGATGACGAGAGGGGTGTTGTGAGTGGATTCTGTGCAGCCAGATCTAGGCGAGGGATTAAAAATGTTGTGCCAGCGGTATGAGGAGCCGTCTACCGTGCTCCGAGGGGAAGATTAGTGAGCTCAAGCTCAGCATGAAATTCAGGACGAAAATCTTATCACACGCCAAAAAAATGTTTGCCTCGTGCCCTAATCCTCCTGGAGGGGGCTGAATAACAAGCAGCACAGCCTGAAGGGGCCCTGCTTGGCTGCCTCCAGGTCGTGGAGAGCACAAACATGGCTAATCACCCCCTTCTCAGCCGTCACCACTGATCCAGCACTACCCCTTGGAAGCCTGATCCCAGTGGCTGCAGCTCTGGGCACAGACAGGCTTGGGTGTCCTTGCCCCCAGTCCCCATCTGTAGGAATGTGCCCCATGTTGACGGAGTGACTGAATTATCCTTTGTCTCCTTAAAAAGGAAAAAATCCCAGAAGTTTCTCTCCTCCATTAGGTAAAAAGACACTTCATAGGACCTTGGAGATTTCACCTCAAACTTAAGGGTAGCCAACTGGACAGAAGCCAAAAAGTCCCGCCTAAGCAATTTGCTAGAAAAAGAAGAGAACAAAGGAACTAATAGTTTTGGTGGGGTGTTTTACCAGGAGCAAGAGCCTCTTGCCCCTGGCTCGAGTTTGCTCTGTAAAGAGCTTTGTTATTTTGCCTTTTATTAAAACTTTTCTGTTTCCAACACTATCACAGAAACCATCCTGCTGATTTTATGCCATCTGAGGTAGCTGAGCTATCTTGGGTGTGATATAGATCTCCAAGAGCTCATAAGACCTGGCTCGAGGAGACCCCTCTATCACCTGTCCTCCTCCCAGGGGGATCAGGTGGGGGGAAAGCTGGGCAAGCACAGAGGGGAGCAATGAACCCTTGGCAGCCTGGTGTTGAGCAGACTCAGGATCAAAGTGAGCGCCGGTGTCAGGAAAATTAATCCACAAACATCAGAGGTTTATGCCCAAAAAGGAGACAGAGGAGTTCTTTTTGCTTTATTTGAATAAAGGGAGAGGCCATGGGGCATTCCCCTGGGGTCTCTCACATTTTTGGAGGATGCAGCCTCCTTTTTATCCTAATTTCCTGGCTGCATTTCCCTTCTCTCTTTTCCCATTGGCTGAGGTACTTGAGAGGTACAGACTTCCCAGAACACCTGATACCAGAGATTTCCCTCTAATGTGTAACGCTCCCTTGTAATTTTCAATTCTTATGGAATTTAGGCTTTTCCCCCGTTGTTTCTTTCATCTTTCAATATCCAATTTCATTTATCAGCCTACCTACAGTTTATTTGTAAAGACAAATATCTTTTTCCATTCATCAATCAGTGGAATCCTTCCCATTGTTTCTTTTATCCCTCAGTACTAGTTTTATCTACTAGCAGACCCACAGCTTTTTTGTAAAGACAAAATCTGTCATTCCTCTCACCTGGAAGCCCAAGGATGCAGCTCAGTGCTGCCAAACCTTGGCATTCTCCTTGTCCTGGCTCACACCCCTGCCAGGGCTTGGCACTGCTCCTGCTCTGGGCATGGCCATTCTCCCCCCCTCACCCTGCCCAAGGGAATTTCAGGGATCCCCAAGTCCTGGGACAGGAGTTGCAGGTAAAACAGGAGCATAAATTTGTTAAGTAATTAATTTGTGCCCTCAGACACAAAATGCCAAAGGCATGCAGCTGGAAACAAGCAGCCCTTCTGCTCTTGTATGTGGAACGTGAATCCAGAGCCAGTGTCACACATCTTCAGGCCCCAGAGGTTGGGGGTTTCATGTGGCAGCAGGTGGAGGGTTTTGCAGTGGCTACTGCAGTGCTCTTGGACTCCCAGTGGCTTTGTCCCCCATTCCCAGTGGGACTTTGATGGCAAAGCCAGAATGTGCTGCCTCCCCCAGCCACAGTCATCTCCTCTTCCTCTCTCTGAGGGTCTGTTACTCACAGGTGAGCACAGCCACCTCTCCACGCAGTGCCATCACCTCCCCTGCTGAGCCTTGACTTGTACAAACTGCTTTTTCTGTCACCAGTCAGCAGTGGCCAGGTGTCAGGGCAATGCAATAGGGCAGGGACAGGAGCTTTCTGTGTCCCACACGTGCACACAAATGCACTCCCAAGCCTCCCGTGCTGGCTCAGGACAGCAGCAGGCTGCAGGTCAGGTGTCACTGCTTAATGCCACAGACACACTGGGATCTTCACAAAGCTGCTTGCTCCTTGTGACGACAGCACAAAGGCAACTGGCCTTAGAAAATATGTTAAAAAATTAGAAAAAACCGGTTAGAACAATTCATAGAGCAAAGAGGTTGTGGGTAACCTCCCCAAAGCTGGGAAGAGAGGACACAGATTGCTGTCACCTGTGAGTTCGCGCTTCAGCCCTGCCCCGGTGCTGCCACCAGAGGCAGGAGTGACACACCAGAGGCAGGAGTGACACATCGTGACACCCAGCTTCGGGAGGGGAACGTGATCCCAGAGATGCCCCTGCCTTTTTGCGTTGATCCCGGGAGGGCTACAGATGCTTTGCTCATCTCCAGTGCCTCCCCTGCACGGAGGAGAGGGGCAGACACACTGGTGTCTAAGAAGCAACTTTGCTTCTGTGTGCAATGAGGGGTGATAAAAGCATTTTCAATCAAGGGGTGTGAGGTAACACAGACAAAAAAAAAAAGTCTCTGTGAAAGAAACTTCATGGGCAGCACAGAAAGAGAAATTACCATCAGGATCCCTTTGAGTTTCCATGCACCCACAGGTGATGCTCAGCATTTACATCTGCATTGCTTAATTAGCACAGTGTCCATCGTCCTTCAGGCTGTGGGCAGTGGAATAGGGAACACAGATCCATGGAATGCTGATCCATCACTGGTCCTGTGCCACTGACAGACTGGGAACTGCCTCACTGCTTGGTGAGGGATATCTTTGCTGCAGCTGCATGTTTTATTAAATCTGCATGTTTGGGAGAGCAGATTCAGGGGGTGCTCCAAGCAAACAAACTTCTCACATCCATGGAGGATACAACGTAAGGAAAAAAAAAATCCTCATTTCTTTTCAAGATTCATTTGGGGTATTAGGAAATTCTACTGAGAAAGTTCAGAGCCAAGAGGAAAGAAAATTCTGACAGCTGCCTTTCTGCAAATGTGCCAGAGACAGCAACAGCAATAGCCAAATGTTAGATCTATACACCACCTTAACAAATTGGCTTTTCTGCCTCCAACTTTTTGCCCTGATCCTGCTCCTACAGACATGCAGGGAATCTTTTAAACCAGGAAGACCCTTGAAGTCTGTCAAAACTGCTTGCAAACCCCAGTTTAGGCTAAAACTCAGTGACAAAACACACAGGTTTCAACAATTTTTCACTGCAACCAAACCTCAGTAGTCTTGCTGGACTCAATCTTCGCTTCATAAATTTAACAGGAATGCTCCAGTTGAATCCAGGGCCCATAGGCTAAGCCTCAGCAATTAATGCTCACTGATTTATTCACATACATATTCACCACCAGGGTACAGAACCCTCTGAAGACACTATGCAAATAAAGTATACTAATAAATACAACTGCCTTGCTCCAATTTACAGCATAATATTCATACTCTACCAATTAAGACTTTCTGTAGACTGTTAGCATATAGTTATTAATGGCCAGAAAAAAAGGACTGCAGCTGTATACAAACAAACATTTACCTTTGTAGGAAGCCAGCAGCAACAATCCACAAAAAAAGTGCTGTTTCCTGAAAGAAAACTGGGCTCTGGAAAACCTGCAGGGAGCATATTTTGTGTGTCAGTACAGAACGTCTGATCTTGAAATGTGTAATTATCTGGGGAAACCACCTCATTATTATGATGATGATTATTTGGTTTTGCATGTCTGAACTTTTTATTTTTAGAGGAAATTATTTTTTTCATGAGAAATTTGGTCTGAAAGCCAATAGGGCTGTATCTCCTGTGAAATCCCAGCTTTTCTAGAGTGCCCAAGAGCTGCAGTCCCATGTGTCCACAACCAGGTGAGCACTCGTCCCCAGCAAGGTGAGATGCTGCCCTAAATTTTTTTGCAAAGCTGTTGTTTCTCACTCTCTGTTAAGCCTTCTGGACAAATCAGACAGTGTCACTGCTCCCTGGAGACTGTGAAACCCCTTGGAAATGTACATTTATGGGATTGAGGTATGGACAGTCCTCATAAAACAGCCCACTGACACTGCACTGCCAGACCCCTTCATCCACCAGCATCACCAAGGAGCAAGGAAAGAAGAGCAGCAGTGGTTGGAAAGCATCATTTTCTCTAGGAGGGTTAAGAAAATTCCTAAGGACTGAGGTGCACCAGTACTAGGACATGTGATCTGGCTGATTTCTGCTAAGTTTGTTTCCCTTCTCTCATTTGGCACCAAACCAAAATGCCAAAGGTTTTGCAGCGTTATTTATTTGGGTTCTACTGTAAAATGCAGAATGGCAGGGCACCTCCTGGACCAGATATTTTGCAGTTCAGCACCCCCAGGAGCGTGTGGCCTGAGGAGCTGACTCCTCATTCACAGCTCCCTCTGGATTTTTAACCCAGTGGGCAGTCAGGTTGGTCCAACATGGTTGACCGTTCTTCAGTCCATGCTGGCTGTTCCCAGCTGCTCTCTTCTCCCTCCTGTGTCCACAAACATGCTCCACGGCAGCTCACTCCATGATTTTCCTAGGGACTGACCCGAGACTGATTGGGCTGCAGTGTCCCAGATCATCCTTGGGCCCTTTTCTGGAAAAGAGCACCATGTTTGCTTTTCTCCAGGTGCAGGGGTATCCCCTGATCCCCACAACCTTTCCAGCACTATGAGAGCACCCCTGTGAGGACAGCAGCCACCTCCCCTGGCACCCTTGGGTGGAGCCTGGTGGGTCCCACGTGCAGGATGCTCCCTCAAGCAAACCCTGACCTGATCCTCACCCTGCTGATTGTTCCCATTCCCCTTCAGCTGGTCCCCAAGAGGTCTGGGTGACCTTGTTGGTCAAGACTGAGGCAGATGAGGCCATGAATGCCTCTGCCTTACCTGTCACTAAATCACCTGATGCAACTGGATGTGCCCCAGTTTTCCTTATTCAGCCTTTTACTTCTAATGTTGGAGTAGAAACCCCTCGTGTTGTGTTTGACAAGTGTCACCTTTAGATGGGTTTTGCCTTTCCTAGCACTGCCCTACACACCTGGGCAGTGTTCCTAAATCCCTTCCTCATAGATTTGCTTTAAACCTCCTGTTGCTGCCTTTTCTCATCAGAGGCCAGTGGTGAGTTGCCAGCCTTTCAATTATCCACTGCCACAGTTCCACTGCTCACAGGGTGGATCCAACAGCTGCCTTCTAATGGAAGAGAGGGAGAGATGCATAACTTGCATAAATTAGCTTCTAAATTAAATTGTAGCCTCATAAAGTACGACTCCAGCACACAGTTAACTTTTACAGCCTGGTGAAACCCTGCCAGGAAGCAAGCCAAGAATGGCATGTGGAAAGGGCACTGGGGAGATGCAGCAAGATTTTCATTCTGTGTGCTTGGTGCTGCTCCTCTGCCCACGGCTGAAGGCAGAGATCTCTGGCAGGGAGCGGTGCAAGATGAGATGTAAAGCTGCGTTCGCGGCTGATTTACAGGAACAGGAAAAAAGCACATCACATCCAACACAAGATGCTGACTCTGCCTGCCCTGCAGAGCCTCTTTGGCTATATAATTACAGATCAAATATCATGTTAATTCAGATCCTGCTGGATCAATAGCCTGCAGCCTCCCTCTGCAGCTTCACTCCTACACCTGAGCCTAAAACCAGCTGGTCAGTGCTTCTCCTGTGACCTGCAGCGCTGAAGGGTCCCAGAGGAGGATCAAAGAAAGGGCATAACAGCCAGGAGGCAACAGGACCACCAGCATCCAGGGAGAAAAATCCATTTGCTAAAATGTTCTATTAAAAAAACCACAAGCTCAGACCCAAAACACCAAGGAAAAGCCAGCGCTGACCCTTTTCCCTCGCCCCTGAGCAGTGAACTTTCAGATCCTCCACGCTCTTCTACAGCGGGCAGCTTCTCTGTCAGCACACACACAGCACAGCTTTTGTTACAGCGAGGAAAAATCTCCAGGGTGATTTTATATTGTAGAGGAGTCTGAGTTTAGGACCTTTTTTCTGTTGCCCTTTGTTCTGCAAGCAGGTTACTGGTGGGAATAAACCTGGTTGAGTGAAGGGGCAGGACCACCTGCTAAAGCAGCTCTGTGTAAATGGTGTTCCTGTGCTCGCTGGCTGGGAGGAAGTTTCTGCACCAAAGTTTTTTTTGACCTCCAAATAAAATGGTGCAGCTTTGGAAAGGACATGTGGAACCTGAGACAGTCTAGCCCAGGTGTGCAGGGAGAGGCACCACTGATGGGATTGGAATAAGGTGGGAAGCCATGGGGAAATTCCCAATCTGCCCTTCAAACCAGCATGTCAGGTGAACCACAACTTTTTTAACATCCAGGAGGGTTCCTCTAAGAGAAACTGAAGTAATTTCACGTGGAATTCCTAAAAGCCCCACAGTGGAGCTGCTCCAGGCCTTGAGAAGCAAGTGTAGGGCTGAAGGATCTGCCTGGAGCCTGCAGGGGAGGCAACTGGGGAAGAGCTCACTGAGAATTGAGGCATGCAAGAGACTTTCCCAGGTCAACATTAACCTTGAATTTTGGCTCCAGCCCTCCATGGGGGCACATCAGCAGGTTTAGACAGGTACCCAAGGGTCTTCTCTGGACAGAGTCCTGGTTCAGCAATGAGTCCCAGAGCAGTCTGGCACTGGGGAGGATTTGCCAAGCCCCGTAGCTTGGCTTGGCTCAGAGGCAAGGGGAGGTGAAGCTGACAGGCCCTGCCACGGGCATTGGTCTGATCACCACAGTGGTTTCACTACACATTCAACAAAAATCCCTGTTAATCCTCATGCAAACAGTCTCCAAGGTGCAGCCCATCCCCACACTGTAACACCCCACCCCAGTTTGTACCAGGGCCACATTCAATAGAGCCATGTTATGGAAGGCCTGGAAGTCAAGTCANGAGAGGCGCCGAAACAAAAAAAAACCAAAAAAAAAAAAAAAAAAAAAAAAAAAAAAAAAAAAAAAAAGACAAAACAACCTGTTCCCCCAAAAAGCAAACAAACAAACACACAAACAAACAAAAACAAACAAAAAAACCAACAACCACAAAAACAAACAAAAAACCCCATGCCGAACTAAACAAAACAAAAATCAAACTGGCAGAAGAAGGTTATCAGTCCTCTGATTTGGCTTGCAGTGTGCCCTGCCAGTGGGGTGTCCCCTCACAGAGCAGGAGGGAGCACTGGGGCACTTGGGGCTGGAGTGGTGAGTGTGCTTCTGCACTCACTGAATGCTTTGCCTTGCAGCTCCCCAGCCAGGGGGTTTAAAGTGGCCAGCTGCTCTTCCATTAGAGGTGATAAAGCAGGGGATGGAACGATCCCAGCTTGCCTGTCGGAGCCCAGGGCGGGTTTGCCAAGCTGGCAGCGAGAGCCAAGCCTCTCTTCCTTGCACGCTGCCTTCTCCTTTGGACAAGCTGAGCAGTTCTGGGAGCCAGGGAAACCAGCACAGCTTTGGGGGCTCTGTGCAGCCATGGTCCCCTCGCTGGCACCGTTTTGGCCACAGAAAACTGCGGCGTGTTCGTGGTCACCATTTACAGCAACGTAGCGTTTTAGAAATATCTTTCTTTTCACCTATGACTTGCAGAGTAGCATTCTGGTTTGGAGGGCAATGGGGCAGCATCCCTTTGGTGTCTGGTTCTTACTTTTCCTCCAGCAGTGTCACCCAGTCCTGCTCACAACATGGCTCGGGAGAGATTATGTGACAGCGGACGTCATCGCTGCTCGCAAGCGCGTGCTCTGCTTTGTGCTCATTCCCCTCCTCTTTTCTTTTCCCTGCCAAGTTATCCTAAGAGAGGCAGTTTCTGACTGGCGATGTGAAATGTTACCTTTATCACTTCTCCACAGCACCAGCAGTATTATGGGCTGTCAGTCTAAAAAAAGCAGCTTTGTTTGACTGCGCAGAGCAGGCGCTGCACCAGCGGCGCAGAACCCGCCACATCAGCATCCAGAGGTGAAAGGGCCCCATTAGGTGCCACACGAAGGTGCCACAGCCTGCTCTTGACAACTCTTGCACGTCTGAGCCCATTCAGATGTCAAATGTATAAATATAGATCCACGTAAAAGGCTGTGCTGCTCAGCAAAGACCCACATGCACACCTCCCTCCCCTCCAAGGATGTGAGCAGAAGAGTGGAGGGAGATTGCTCAGTGCTGAAACATCGCCAGTGACGCAGATCTCTAAGTGGGTCAGATGGAAAAGTGATGTTAATGAGTTTATGTGTGAACTTTGGGGAAAAAACCATCCAGTGATGAAGGTGAAGACAAAGCCAAGGGTTTTTAGTGTGCTGGGTTGGTGAGTGAGCAAGAAGGTACAAGCCTTCCTCCTCTCCCTCCAACAGGGGCTTTTTTAATTTCTTCACTACAGATATGAAACAGATGGGGGGAAAGAGAGAACAGGCCCAGCTGGGGATTATTTAAAAGCAGCAAGAAGTAAAAAGTTTCCATAATGAAACTGGATTCTTGCAGAGAGCATGTGTGCACTGGCTCTTGACTATCTCAGGGCAACCAGCCGAGCTCACGGTGCTCCTGTAATCTCCACACGAAGCTTCCCTTTGCTGAGGTGCCATTGAAGAGAGGTGCACAATTCAAGGAGCGCCACAGAAGGCATATCTGGATTTATGACTGCCATATTTCAGGGCTGTGTGAGAGGTGCTTGCAGTTTCAAATGACTTCTCTGCAAAATGAAGCAAACCAAAGGCACTGATGTTAGTGTTCCCATCTGTCATCTTAAAAAGAAAGAGCTACTGCCCACCCATCTTCCTTTCAGCAAGAGGCCACACTGAGTACTGTCAAAAGCAATCATTTTCCCTGCTAAATCTTTCCTTTGGGCTACAACATTTCTGTCTGAAGCATAAGGGAGAGGATAAAATAAACTGAGTAGCAATAAAGAGTCACAGAATCAGAACCATGGACATCATCTAGTCCGCCCCCATTCTGCCCTGAGAACAGGGATACTGCCAGCATCAGGTCAGCTCAGGAATGGTAACCGCAGTCTTTAAACCTTCAAGGAAGCTCTGCTGCTTCTGGGCGACTTGTTTGACTAAGTTGCCACATACAGAGATGGGCCAACCTGTTTGCAGGACCAGAATGGTGTTCTTTTTTCTTTTTTTCCTGGACTGAGGCAGAGGTGATGCCATGGGCCGTGAGGTGCTGTGGGAAGTGTCAGGCTTATCAGGTTTTGAGAGCTATGGAGCTTGGTTATCCCCAG
>VYZP01069849.1:0-47614 GCA_013400635.1 Hypocryptadius cinnamomeus | reverse complement strand
ATAACCTGGAGCTGTAATTGGACAATTGACCCCAAAGTGGAAATGGACCAAAATTTAAAAACGTGTGAAAACTCGTGACCCTCATCCATCTTGGGTGTAGCCACAGCCAGGCTCTTGCACTGCCCAAGGTGTATCCTTTGAAGGCCTTTTAATAAATCCCTACTTTATTCCTTTAACTCTGTCTAGCCTCTGTTCTAGGTAGCTTCTCAAGGCATCTGTCTTCCTCAAGGAAATGATGGGATATCTGTGAAATTTGCTTTGAAACTTAACAAATATTTAGAATTTTCTGTTTTCCAGCACGAGGACTGAAAGCTTTGATATGCTGGCCCTTCCCTCAGGAATGATGAGGAATCAGTGAAGGCACTTGCTGTGTCAGTGTCTCTTTAAATAATAGCAGAGGGTTGAATTATCATTTTTCTTCCAGTTCTTGCAAATGAATGGCTTTGCATGACTCTGCAGTGAGGTGTAGGTTGGGGTGTTTGTGTTCCAGGCTCACAGGTGTGGTTTCATTGCTACAGTTAACACTGAAAAGTGCTGAAAATGCCAAAAAATAGTTTGAGTGAAGAACCTGTACTTCTCGTTGTTTTTTTGGGATGTCACTAGTTTTTATTTTGCACTTTCTTCAGCTCAGTTAAGGTCTTAAAAATATAGCTGCCTGTCATCCCAGTGTGCTTGTTGTGGCAGGTTGGGTGTTTTGGGAAACCAGTTCCCTCAGTCAGTTTGGCTTTCTCCGTGGTTTGATGTGTAGGTTATTTAGAACTGATTGTTCTCCACCGTTTCAAAGTGTATTCTGTGTTCAAACCTGAGCTTCTTGAGTCTTTCCCAGAAAATCTGAGAAATATCTGAATATGTTTTGCCCAGACTGATGTTGTCTGTGAGCCTGGTTTTGGGCAAAGTGTTGTTGTCATTTTGGTGACTTGCTGTGAACTTAGGAAGAATTCCTACCAGATCCCAAAGCTGCTCCTAGACTGGTTCAGCTGCATTTTGCCATTCTTCCTCTCTACCAGCCTTTCTAAAGGAAAATAAGCTCTTTGGCAGTCCAACACCTAGGGAGAAGGTGCAGTAAAGAGTTGGGTTGCAGGAGAGCTTCTTCTCCTGAGGGAGCTTTTGCTGATGGGATGGTTTTTGAGAAGAAGTTGGGACACAGAGGCTGATCCTCTGAGGAAAGGCAGGTGATCTTAGGACAACAGCAACATCAAAACTGGGATGAATTGCACTTTAGGTGTTCAGAGCCGGTCTGGACAGGGCCTGAAGCAACCTGGGGTAGTGGAAAGTGTCCCTGCCCATGGCAGGGTGTAGAACTGGATGAGCTTTAAGCTCCCTCCCAACCCAAACTGTTCCATGATTCTGTGATTTGAATAAATGTTAGTCATTATACTAAGAACTCTGTAGAGAAGTATTACTTTCTCCCTCTTGGCTGCTTTTTTTTCCCCTTCTTATATAAACTGAGCTTCTGCTGGTTTCAGCCTTTCAGCAGAATCAGTAAATCAGAGTGTCTTTTCTTCCCTTTCTAAATGTCTGTTACAAGTGGAAAAAAAATTTTAGCAGCTGATTTAATATTCTTCCTGTTAAAATGTTAAGTCAGGTTTTCATTTTTCTTTGTGTATGCCTGCTCGTGTTGGAAAATCCACAGAATCATGGAATGGTTTGGCATGGAAGGGACCTTAAATCTCATCTTGTTCTACCTGCTGTGATGGTTAGGAACACCTTCCACTGTCCCAGAGTGCTCCAAGTCTGTCCTTCCAGGGACAGGGCAGCCACAGCTTCTCTGGGCACCCTGTGCCAGGGCCTCCCCACCCTTACAGGGAAGGATTTCTCCCCAGTATCCCATCCAACCCTGCCCTCTGTCAGTGTGCAGCCATTCCCCTCGCCTGTCCCTCCATCCCTTGTCCCATGTCCCTCACCAGCTCTCCTGGAACCCCTTTAGACACTGGAAGGGGTTCTGAGATTTCCCTGGAGCCTTCTCTTCTCCAGGTGAACATCCCCAGCTCTCCCAGCCTGGCTCCAGTGCTCACAGCACCTTCGTGGTCTCCTCTGGACTCATTCCAACAGGTCCATGTACCAGGAAAAGGTCTGACCTCTAGAAGGAAATGCAGATCATGCTAAAACCCCTCAGATGGTTTCCTCTAGGTTTTCAGTTGCTGACAGGAAGAAGCCTGGCAGTCCTGACTGCAAGCATTCCCTTCCCCCTGAGCTGTGTACGTTTGTCTCCTTTCACAGTTGTGCTTCAGGGATAAATGGCAGCTGATGAACTCTTCCTCCTAATTATTAATGCTTTGAGAGAGAAAGCTGTTCTGGGCACTTCCAGTCAAAACGCTGTGATTTCCCTTTGGCATTCCAGGTGCCAGTGAAAGCGTGGGGAAGCACATGCTGGAAGCATGCAACAACAACCTGGAGATGGCTGTCACCATGTTCCTGGACGGAGGAGGGATAGCAGAGGAGCCCAGCACCAGCTCGGCAGCCGTGTCTGCTGCCCGCCCGCACCCCGAGTACGTACCCCGGGCACGGCTGTGCCAGCCTGGCCCACTGATGGCACTGAATGGCACTGTGCAAAGCACAGCAAACCAGGCAGCTGCCACTGCTCACTACAGCACTGCACACTGCTTTGGTCTCGGTCAATTGGTTGCTCCAGTGTTCTGGTTTCTGGGTCTCTTGCACTTCAGAAGTTTTCTGGAGCTTTCACCTGCTGTTTTTTACAAAGCACAAGTTGTTAAAGTAGGGATCCAGTAATAAGAGAGTCTTATTTTTAAATGCTTCAGCAATCTTGCTTTATACTAATTTGGCAGTTAGAGAGTTCTTATGGTTCTTATAAATGAAGCCACCTTACTCCCATTTCATAAATTCATAGAATTTAAGGTTGGAAAAGACCTCTAAGATCATCAAGTCCAGCCATCAACCCAGCACCACCACCACATTCACCACTAACCCATGGCCCCAAGTGCCACATCCATATGTTTATTGAACACCTCCAGGGATTGTGACTCTACCACTGCCCTGGGCAGCCTGTGCCAGTGCTGTACAACTCTTTTTGTGAAGAAATTTCCCATAATATCTAACATAAACCTCCCCTGGCACAACTTGAGGCCGTTTTGTCTTATCCTGTCTCTCCTTACCTGGGAGAAGAGTCTGACTTGTGAGGGTTTTGTAGTGGTGGTTTAACCAGTTTGGCACTGGAAAGGCCAGGCCTGTACACCAGTATGCAGAGGAATCAGCAACTTCAGCACCTTCATCAGTCTCTTACACATCAGATGCCTGCAAAGGGAAGAGAATTTCCACTTAAGCACAGCAGAGAGTCTCAGTGCTGCCTATTAATGTGACTGCTTGAGATAAAGGGAATATCTTGAGTGGTATAAATCACATTCATTAAATATGGTAAGTTAAATGTAAGCCAGGCTTTTGTCCTTATGAAAATCTTCCACTCCAGGAAAAAAGACAGCTGGCTTATAGAGGAAAATCCTTGCCCCTCATACTTCTGAAGCACATGTATAAATTTAAATTTAAATAATACTTTTAGTGCCAACCTTTATAGCTGATGTGAGGTGCCTTCCTACTGGAACCTTTAACAAAGTTAAAATAGGTATATAGGTTAGTGTTCTTATTTCTAGACAACTTCTGGCACATCAGTGATTCCAGATTTTTCTTGGAATACTTTCTTTTTTATACTCAACACCCTCCAGGTGCTGATCAGCTCAGTGTTCCTCCTAGGATGAGAGAACAGTAAATGTACAAATGGAGAGTAACTAGCTGCACAGAGCAGTCAAAGATGTGGAGGGTGAGAGCAAGGTCAGTGCATCCTGCTGACATCCTGAGTTACCTTTTGAAACCTGCATGGTCAAAAGTTGCCAAGTGCACACTTCACACCTTGGAAGTCTGGGGGAAGGGGGAGTTTATAGACAGGATGTAGCAATGGATGAATCCTTCTGCACAAAGATCCGTGGGCCAGATGACCACACTGGTGTCACAGAGACGATTGTGATTTCTTTGTGATTTCCTCTCTTCTCCTAATTGTAGTTTTGGATTACCTGTAAGTGTCTGCAAGTATAACTGACTGAACTGTTGACATGTGAGGGAGCCCAGTTATGTAAGCCAAGAACTGCTTCAGAAATGGGGGGAAATGGCCATCTTGACCTGGTTTTCCTACCTCTGGAAAAGAGAGAGGTGTGACTTTCAGGTGGAAGCAGAAAGTCTTCTGACAGACGAAAGCAGGTAGTCAGGAAGACAATATTTTTTCCTGTGTAACTAGCAAGGAAAGTAGGATGGCAAGTGAATTATTTAACATCTTTTGGTAAGGTTTTAAAAACTTCCAAGTTCTAGCAAGTTTATTCAAGAAAAAAAATGTTTAAATACAGATTGGCAAAGCCTGGGATCAAGTGACTCAGGGGTTTGTGTAATGTTTTATCAAAGGTCATCCATGCCATTTCTCAGTGTACAGGGTACCAGGTCCAGCAGCAGTGCCATGAGTGGGAGCAGATGCTCCCTTGAGATCCCACTTAATCCCAAACCTCTTCATTCTGTGCAGTGGTACAGCACCATCTTTAACTGGTTCAAGTTGCAGGAGCCTTGGAGCATAATGAGATGTGGTTTGTACAGTACTTGGAATATTATAATCTCTCTGATTTTTCTTTTTTGTTTCTTCTCCTTTGTTAGGGATGAAGTACGAGCTCCAATTCCTCAAAAGCAGGAAATCTTAGTAGAGCCTGAGCCCTTGTTTGGAGGTAGGCTTGTGTTCTTATTTTGTTTCTGTTTTCTTTACCTTAAGGTGAGCTAAGTGACAAAAGAAAATCAAAACTTGTTGAATATGAAGAAATAACACCATTAGTATTGAAAACCTCACACACAAGGGATGCTTTATTCCCAGGGGTGCTAATTTGCTAAATCTTGTTTCATGAGATGTTGTGATGTGGCAGCAAATTAACTTAATTAAGTATACATCTGGGGGCCCAGAACTGTGGGGTACTGCTGTGGAAATGTTTGAGGTGCTGGGATGGAAGATGGAACCTTGGCTGACAAGTAAAAATGAAGAGGACAAATGCCTGTGTGTTGAGATGACAGATCAGAAAGAAGGGCTGAACTCTGTGATGGCTCATACCCTTCTCCATTTCTCATGAAGGAATTTAATTTGCTCTTTAGGCTGTGCTGTGCAGCTACTTTTCTTGTCTCTGTCCTTCTCATGTGGACCAGGTCATTTCTGGGCTGGCCTTTGCCATGTCAGATGGATTGAGAGCTTTGCCCTTTTCACCAAGGAAGGCTGTGCAAGTGCTCGTCACTGCAGTGGTCTCACCATGGGAAATGCTCTTTCCTATCATTTTGTTCCTGTGTTAGAAAGGAGAAGGAGGCCAAGTTTCAGGTGTACCCTGGAACTGATTTTTTCTTGACTCTGTTTTTCAACATCAGAGAGGTGTTTAGCCAGGGATGTACAAGCTGAGGGTGGTTCAGAGGGAGCACACAATGCCAGGCAATACAGGTGCACACCACTTCCCTTTTTGCTGTGCTTACACTGATAGCAATATTAGCTTTTCTAATTTTTGTCCTTTTTAGCAATTTTTTTTCCTGTCTATTTTGGGAGCTGGACAGTTTTGACTCCTTTAATATGCTTCAGTCCCCAGTCCCATCAGAAAATGTTTATTCCTTAGACAGATTATGAATCACTGAAGTGGACTAACTCAACTTCTACTTCTGCATACTGATGTGAGATGCATAAAGTACCAACAATTTGAAACACACACTGAATTTGCATTTGGGCAAAAAGAGAATGATGTACAAAGTATCTGCTTTCGTTCAAGTGCTTTTGCACTTCTGTGAGCTTTATTGATGTAATTTAATGACATTCCCCTTGCTGCTGAAAGGCCACCTTGTCAGCAGCAGTGAAGCTGGACTTTGAAGGTCTCAACCATAAGATGCAGTGACATGAAAACAAGGACACACTGTGTTTATCTAATCCTTGCACTTCCCATCCTCCCTGGATTTTGGAAGTGGGGAGTTTAGTAGCAGAGGAGGGCAGTTCTGCAGCAGGAAATGTGCATCCAGAGGAGGATGCCCTGCTGATGCCTCTCTGAAGATAGAGGAGCTCTCTGCAGTTTTTCCTGTGGCCCAACAGCATTTTTGACAAAGATCTATTGACTCCTGTGGGTTATTAGGATTCAGATCTGCTGATCCTAACCCTTGCTGTTCTTATACCTACCTGTTCCACACTGATCTCAGTCACACTGTCACTGACCATGCACTGACCTGGGTCACTGATTCTCTCCTGGCACTGTCTGATCCAGCAGTGCCACTTGTGTTTCTGGCACAGAGCAGCCTGACAAAGTAGCTGAACCTGAAGAGATAATTGGTCTCAGCTCTAGACTTACAGCAGGGGAGGTGGCAGTTTCTGTTTTTAAGGGTCATACTGAGGTGGTTGTATAAGCTCAGGTTTTTTCCAGCTGAAGAGGTGACCCTGTGTGTTTGTGCCCTGCTTGGTACATGGATCCCATCATTCAGTACAAAGGATCCTCCTGGATTGCTGAGAGCCTCTTCACCTGTGCTGCCTGGCTCGAGCTGAGCCTGGCAGGGACATGCTGTTTTTGCTGGAGTGCTCCTTCAGTTGCTGTTCCAGCTGAGTTTAAGTTGTTCTGAGGTTGGCTTGTGCCTAAGCACTCAGGGTGAAGGAGACTTTACTCCCTGGAGTTGAGAGGTGTTATTCCCCAGCACATCCCTTGTTCAGGCTTGCTTTCTTTTTCCCTGATAGGCTGTATCATCGCATTTCCACTGGGTATAGGTTGTATTTATCTTACTTTAATTTGTTTGTTATTTATTATGTCTTGTAGCAATTGGGCTTTGAAAGCTCCATCTTTCAGTTGATGGGAAAGGAGATAGCTGGAATAATCTTGGCAGGCAATTCTGTTCTCCTTCCAAGTTCAGTGCTTGTGCTGTACCTTAGGACTTCAGAGGGACTTGAGGGTGCTGTTTCTGATACCTTCCTGGGCTCTCTGTGCAGCTGCAGATTATCAGTTCTGAAGGTTTCCTTGCAAACAGTAATGCTGCATCTACTGGAAGAGTGGCTGTTCAGTCCAGCCAAGAAGTTGGGACAGGATCAGGATAAGGGTTTAGAAAAGAGTAGAAATGCATTGTAGAAAAAAAAAAAAAAAAAGTGCTTCTTCATTAAAAAAAAATATATAAAATGGCGTTTAATCTTTTGAAGTTTTTCATCCCCTTGAAGGCCTTGGGTAAAATTTTGACTGGAATTGTGACAAGGTGATGATGTGACAGCACTGCCACTCCATGCTGAAGGGTCTTGGCAAGCCCATCAGGAGGGGCTCTAAGCCTCTCTGTATTGTTGATACATTTTGTTTCTGAGCTAAGGTTTGCTGGAGGGAGGATGTGTTAGGAAATGGAATTTACAAATTGCCTTCTGCCTATTTCCATCCATCTCCAGCCCTTCCCAATGACCTTTACTCCCACATAGTCCCTGCTTGAGGTTCCTATTCTGTTTTCCTACACATGTGATGGAAAGTACTAATATGCATTTATTTTGATAATATACTTTTCAAATAATTCTTTAATTTTTTTAAAGCTCCTAAAAGACGCAGACCTGCTCGCTCAATATTCGATGGCTTTCGGGATTTTCAGACAGAAACCAGTAAGTGTCTACAGATCAGTAAGCCTGATATTGTATTTTATTTTATTATTTTTAATGCAAATAAGATGGAGAAATCATTCCTGTTGTAGGCTAGGTCAGCTTTCAGTTGTTGAAACTTTTTTAAATTGCCAATTGTGTAGCAGGGTACATTATTAGAAGTATAGAATCATAGAATTATGATTATCACAGTATGTTCTGTCTCCTTTGGTGTTGCTAACTCTCAAAAAACCCCTTTTTATTCTCTAGAGGGGACTCAAAAGGGGGAAGTATCCTAACACCCAAGTAGAAATTAAATTAATCCACAGGATATTTCTTGGCTAGGCAGTGGACATTCTGGAGCTTGAATTATATTGGAGTAGCCCTGAGGCTTCTTCCTTGGGCACGAGGTTCTTGTGGCTTTAATTGTTGTTTGCCCTTGGCTGTTCATGCACAGAATCTCCAGATGCCAAAGCACTGGCTGTTGTTTCATCCAGGAAGTGTCACAGAAAGTGATTCTGTGACAGCACAGCACCAAGGGTTTCACATTTGAGTTATGGCTGTCATGCTGATGCTGCTGGAGCGTTCCTGAGGTGTAACCACAGAATCAGGAGAGTTGGAAAAGTCTTCTGAGATTGGATCCAACTGCTTTTCCAGCACTGCCAAGGCTACCACTGCCCCACGTCCCCAGGTGCCACATCCACGTGTCTGTTAAATCCCTGCCAGGGCTGGACAACCCTTTCCATGAAGAAATTGTCACTAATATCCAATCTCAGCCTCCCCTGGTGTGACCTGAGGCTGTTTCCTCATCCTGTCACTGGTTACTGGGGTCCATGGACCATGTTCCCACAGAGTTAAGGGATGGCTGCCAAACTGAAAATAGGTGTTGATAGTTACTTTCTTTCCCGTTTTCCAGTAATGATGAATCACTTTATGGCTGTCTCTGGAAAAGCAGCTCTGGCCATGAAATTCCAGGTTAACTCCTGGCTCCTAGGGCTGCTCCACAGGGATGCTTTATTCCCTGTGTGTCTGCTCAAGCATAATTTTTATGCTTTGGCCCTTCCACACTGGAAAATTTTTGGCCATGGGATAGTAATTGCCCATTTCAGCTGACCTGGTTCCATAAAATGCATCACGTATCTCCTGTGATTTACCTTTGTTGTCCATGGTCGTGTCTGAGTAGGAAATGTGTTCTGTATTATTTCAGATGGAATTGATACTCTTTAAAGAAACATCCAAAGAGATTTCTCCACATAAACTAAATCTGTTGGTTTCTTTCTTTTCTGTGGGATTGCCCCACAGCCAACTAATGGGAGCACTACAATAGGAATATTCCTTTTAAAAGTTGTATTGCTACAATCTAGCTCAGTTTCCCATTTAAAAGCATCACTGGGGACAAGTCACAGCTTTTTTTGGCTCCTTTGTTTTCAAATATTGATATGTGACCCCTCAGGTATATTAAGATGTTGTTTAAAAGTGAAAGCACACAAGAAAGCTGAGACAGGGAGGTTCAGCCCTTACACACTAACTAATCTTGTTCAGTGGGGTCTAACCCTGGAACTCTGTAGGAGATATCCTGGGATTTGCACTCACTAGCTGCCCTGGCCCTGTTCTCCCCAAACCTCCTGGGAGCTGGAGAGAATTTCACCCCAGAAGCTCTGTGTTTGAGCATTTAGCCAGTGGTAGATGCCCCTTGTGAGTGTGTGCAGTCTAATTCCTGTCCCTTTCCTCTTGGGGCTGTGCAGTCCGGCAGGAGCAGGAGCTCCGGAACGGAGGGGCGGTGGACAAGAAGCTGACGACGCTGGCAGATCTCTTCAGACCTCCCATTGACCTGATGCACAAAGGCAGCTTTGAAACGGTGAGGGCTCACCTTTGGGTGCAGAGGGGAGGGTGTCAGCATGCATCCATGGCTGGACAGTCAGGAGGTTGCAAAAGGCTGGGCAGTGATGAATATTTGATGGACTGCGTATGGGAATGTTGGTGACGTATTGAAGGACTTCACTGATGATGGTGTCACCTGGAATGGACCCATAAGGATCATCAAGTCCAGCTCCTGACCATGCAGACCACGTTGTTTTGTGTTTCAGTATCAGTGTGGCAAATCACATGTGGTGAAAGGCTTCAGTGAGCAAGAGAGGCTGGTCAGAATGGGAAAATTGCATCCCTTGAACTGTCTCCATAGAGGATACAGAAAAAGCTGGAGTAAGATTGCTTTGGATAGATAGGTGAGGGAGGACTTTGCAAGGGGCAGTGTGGTTTGCAGCACAGCCCTGCTGAGAAGCTCAGGTGGAGTTAACATGGCTGAGTGGCTTCTGATACCTGAGTGAGTAGAAGTATTTGATTGTATCTTTGCCATCAAGCCACAACTTCATCCCCAGTGGAGCTGTTGTTCTTCTGTAAAATCACAGGGGTTGTCTTGTACTTCTGGCGGTGCTAGGGAAAGTATCCCAGAGATACAGAACACTGTCAGCTTTAAACAATCTCAGGTGTCACCTTCCCTGACTGTGTAGGCATGTGTGGATCTATTCCTAAATTGTTGTGATGTGGATCAGTGACTTAAGTAATTATTAGAGAACATGCAGATTGGTATATAATTTTAATTTTTGAGTCCGTAATTTCCAGATATTTTTCAGAAATTCCAGTTACTGCTAAAGTTTCTCCTGGTCACCTTTGAATAGATGAGATTGATGATGGAAATGATCATTATTTTTACTGCATGAGAATGCAAAGTAGTGATCAAATGGTGCAATATAGATGTTGGAGAACCAACTGCACAACTGACTGACTGAACAAAAATATTATTTACCTTGTTTTCACATGTGCCTTGACTGCTGTGCACAAGTGCTACAGCACTGCTGGAGAGCTTTTGATGAAACACTGTGTGCCTTTATGGAGTCTCCAGCTCTCATCCCATTACCCTCATCTCTCTTTTTATGCTTCCCAAATCACTGGGGATCAGTTGCCTTGTCACTAATTCCTGTGTTCTGAGGGTGCCCTCCACAATCTCCTTAACAGAATTCCAGCTGTGAGAGGATGCTGGCAGAGAGCAGCAGTGTCCACCTTGGGAAGGAATTTGGTGCAGTGGAAGCAGAGGAGCAGCCTGAAGCAGGGTTTACTTTAATAATGTGTGTCAGGTCTTCCAGGTGATGGTGCTTGCTGAGCCTGGGGTCCAGAGCTGCTGGTGACACCAGCAAATGTGTGGTTAAGGGCACCAGTAAGGGGAACTCACATGGCAGCAACCAATGCTGCTGCAGGAGCAGTCAGCAAGTGCCCTCTGAGTTCTGCTGTGGAGTTTGAGATGGGTGCTTGTCTCGCCTTGGGTCTTGCTGGAAACATATGGAAACTTCAGCAGTGTTGATTGTGGCATCTGTCACAGTCAAAAGTAGTGTCAGAGAGTGAAATAACTGACTGATGGGTTTGTTTGTCCTAAAGTTTCTGCATTTTTACTCAGTCCTGAAAGGTAATTTAAAAAAGGGGATGGGCTGGGGTTGGGGGAGATGTTTGTGTATACTCACATTGCCCTGTTCTGTGCAGTACCTGCACACTTCCTGGTGTTGGCACTCACCTTGCTGTGTTCTTGTACAGTTCCTTGTCCCGTGGGATACCCTTCATTTCACACTGATCCTCCTCAACTTCATTGCAATATAACTCTTCACACCTTCTCACTGTGTTGACCATTTCCCTTTGCATTTTACCTTTTCTGACTGCAGACTGCTCTACTGCTTCAGCCTGGGACAGTGTAGGGCCTCAGTGACCACAGTCTCCCAAAATTCATCTCTAGCAAGCTGCTGTTGGCTTCTCCCTTCTCTGTGTGCTGAGATAAATGGATATAAACCATATGATAAACCAGAGATGCTCATCACATTCCAGAATATCAAAGACTAAATCCTGTCATTGTGATGCTCTTGTAGTTAAGCTTTGATCTAAGTGGGGTTTTCTTTCCAAGGTTGGTGTGTTCCAGCCTCTGGAGGAGTGTGCAGGAACGCTCTGCTGGGGTTGAGCCATGCACATTTATCAGAGAACCATTTAGGATTTAGGGCTTTGTTGGCAGGAGTGGTGACATCTGGTCTTACGTATCTTTGTTACTCATCAGCTGTTGCTGCTGTTTGGGTACTTTAAGGTTGGTTTTTGATAGTAAGTACATGTAATTATCTTTAGTTTTCCCTAAGAAACCTCACTTTCCTTGAGTTACAAAGAAGCTTTCTTACCATTAAGGCCCAAAAAGTTGCTGTTTCATTTAAACTTAGTAATACTAGCTTTAGGAATAGGTGAGGTTAACTCCATGGCAGAAGAATTTTCAAGTGTCGAATGACATTGTTTGGGGGTTTTTTTACCTACTATATATGAAAAAGCATTGTGCTCCACATGCAGAACAGCTTATGATCACTGTATTTGTAAAGTTCAGTGTGTGACTAGAGTTCTCCCATTAATGTGGACTCCCTTAGGAATAAATCACTCAAGTGAAGTAAATAAATTGCACATCAAACTTGTCTGTTAGAGAAGAGTGTGGTTTTGTTCTCATCTCAGGCTGCTTTCAAGAATTGCAGGTGTGCTCTCTATATGCCTGTGATGTGAGAGATGATTGAATTTGAGGGGGACACACCAAATTGACTTAGCTTGCACTTCTTGTGGGCAAGGATGGTTCTGGTGTGTGCAGTTCTGTGCTTAACACTCAGCAGGGTTTCAGTGAAGTGACTGAATGTCACATTGCAGAGTTTCAGGTCTGTCTGTATGATTTCTTTTTCCCATTTAACAATAGCCTTTTTTAGCTGCTCCCTGCTTTACAGCTGAGACTGAGGGGTTTTTTGTTTCTACTTCAAAAGCAGCAATCATTTGGAAGCTGAACTGGTCACTGTATTCTAATGGAGCAATTACCTGTGCATAAGGTACTTCTGGCCTGGTTTGGGTCAGCACAGCTGCAGGTACAGCTGTGGCTCAGGAGTGGCTGGGTGCTGAAAGGGTCTGTGCCCTGCCCCAGGTAGGAAGGAGAAGTGTGGCCCAAACAGGAGATTTCTTGTTTGATAATGTCCTGCTCTGACTCTCTGTCAGCTGTTATCTTCCCCACTGAGTCACACAAATGTCCAGAGAATCACAAGGTGCTGGCTCCACTTCCTTCTTCTCTCTGCTGCCTTGAAAGGATTGCATTTCAACAAAACTGAGCCAGCAGGAACCACCCCAACATTTCTAAACCATACATGTTCAGAGAAGTCAAACGAGAGGAAAAACTTATTTTTAGTAGTGCAGGAGCCAGAGTTACACAGGGAGATCCAGCACTGAGCATAAACCAAAACTTGTCTCACAGATTGTCTCACCAGGTTGCTGGTTTGCTGCCCTAAGATGTAATGATGAAATATGTGACTGGGCAGAAAGGGTAAAGGCACACTTAGGACACACTTTGGGTTGGTTTTTGCATCTGGGCTCCACTGGCTCTGCTCTCACAGAGTGGCTGTCCTGTCATGCCCTGTCTGCCTGCCACTGGCCTTTATACCTCAAAGGAGGAGGGGAATGGGGGGGCACTTAGTGTTGGAAACAGAGGATCTAAATCCATCAGATCCCAGCTTTTGGGATACACAGGCCAGCTCTTGAGCCTTCCCTTGTTGCCTTGTCACTTACCAAAATGACCCTAATATAATATAATCTCCAAATCCAGAGTGTTTCTTCTCCTCACACTGTTGTCCTTCCACCCCCTCAAAAGAACCCCTTGAGCTGTGTAAGAGCTGTGTGTGTGAGATAGCAGCAGTTTAACTGTGTCCTTTTAAATATTAAATCCAAAGCTTGCTTTTAGAAGGAAGTTAAAAGTAGTTTCAAAAGCTCTGCCTGTTCTGCAGGTGAAAATTCAGTTTTGTAGATTTTCTTTGTGGAATTTCCTGCTTGCATCTTTCCAAGGCCCTCAGGTGGACAGAGGAGAGGTAGAGCCAGAAGTTTTCATTAATATTAAAAGATATACAGAGTGAGGGTGGAAGAATGAGATGCACTCTTCAGCTTTCTAATTACGTATTTTTGGGAGTGTTCTTTTAACAGACTACCTGGGAACACAGGACTAAGGCAATCCAATTGACTTAAATAACATAAGGATTTTTGTTCCCTTTAAACTTGGGCAGTGCCTCTAGGCCTCATCTCATACTGGTTTCTGAGAACTAATTCTCAAAATGCAGTTAGCTCGAAACAAATCCTTTAAATAAAAGCATGACAATTATATTTAAGACCCTTGCCAGTTACTTAGGTGTCACATTTCCTACTTTTCTCACCTGGTGACCTGGATGCTGGCAGTGTAAATTTAGTGGTAAGTAGTTAGTTAGCCCCTTGTGGGAACAGACTATTCCATGCTTCTACCTTCATTTTTTTCCTTTGAGTAATACAGAAGCTGCCTCTGCAGGGCACTTGGCCACACAGAGTGACTTTGTAGGCTGAGGTTCTTGCCTTGGTGAAGCTGAGTGTGTGGGGTTCACATGTCTGTCTGTCACATAGTGGACAGGCAGACTGTTCCAAACTGCACTGGCTAAAATTCATTTCAAAATAAAAACTTCTGTTTGGGCATTACTTTGTTCGCCAAACCACAAAATTTTGCATAACATCCTGATTCCCCTAATTTTTTTAATTAAAAATAAATTCCTTTGAATTCCTTTGATTACCAGCAGGATGGTGAGCATAACTTTTAAATTAATTTTTTTTTAAAGCAAAGAGAGTTCTTATGCCAGTTCCAGTCTTTCCAGGTGGTAAGAGCATTCCTGCTGTTGATCTAGCCCTCTTTTTTTCAACAGGTATGACAGTTCAGCGATCAGAATTACATTCTTGATCAAACTGCTACCATTAACTTGCAACCAAGCAATCAGACAGTGCCAGCTTTGTGACTCAAACCAGTAAGATTTCTTCCTGCGCCTTCCTGTCTCCCTCCCCACTTGCAGTCTGGATAAGCAGCATCAAAAAAGGATGCCTAATTGGGCAGTTGGACAGTCACAGAGTAACTCAAAACTTGGAGAGAAAAAGAAAACACGCAGAGAAGGGGTGTGGAATCAATGCAAGTCCTCTGTCAATTATGCAGCCTACTTAACTAGATGGTCCTTGGGTTTATCTTCAGACTGAGCAGGTCTTTGTTGTCAGATCAGTGGGACTGACTACACTTTTCCTTGAATAAATACTTTATTCAGCATCACCATGTGTGCCCCCCCTCTGAGTTGCTTTTCCCACCCTGTGCTTGGCTTGTTGAAATCCAGCAGCTCTGTTCATCGATGTGATTCTGTAATTCAACCAGGCTCATTTAAAGCAGATCCTTCAGCCCTGCCTTCTGTTTTGTGGGTGCCTTTTCACTAGCTCTGTCCATCCTCCTCACTGTGAAGGGGTTTGGTGGAAGGTCTGGCAGTGGTAGAAGCCATCTCTGATCATTGCTGGCATCGGTGCTGTCTGGTCCTTCAGCCTGATCTAACCAAGCTTTTCCTTCTGCTTCCAGGCCAAGGAGTGTGGTCAGATGCAGAACAAGTGGCTCATGATAAACATTCAGAACGTGCAAGATTTTGCCTGCCAGTGCCTCAACCGTGACGTGTGGAGCAACGAGGCTGTGAAGAACATCATCAGGGACCACTTCATTTTTTGGCAGGTCAGAAATTGCCTGGGGATGGATGAGTGACTAACTTGGTGCCTTGGTAGATGGGACAGTGGGAAAAAAATTGATTTCTTTGGAAAAGATGGAATTCCCCTGGTGAACCTGCAGAAAAAGTGTGTTTCATGGAATGTATGTGGTTTATGGATGGAGATGGAATTCATGGATATGCATTTGAAGGCATAAACTGCCTTTCACTTGTGCAATCAAGATGTTACCATGTAGTTTCTAATACATGGAGAGCTAGAGGCTTAATTCCAGCTTGTCAGAGTTACTGACAACTGTGTGTACCATTTGCAGTTTATACTGTAGAAGAGAGAAAAGCTCTGTGCATTTTCAAGGTACAGTTTGTTTGTGTTCCCTCTCCAGCCACTAATTTTGCCCAATATTGTAGGTGTACCATGACAGCGAGGAAGGACAGCGGTACATACAGTTTTATAAATTAGCAGACTTCCCTTATGTCTCCATCCTGGATCCCAGGACAGGTAAGACAAGTGGCAGCTGCTTTGCCTGGAGTTATCCCATGGGGAGCACTGACAGTTGTAGGCTGGAATATCTTCCACTGCAGTTTGTGTTACATTTGGCTGAAGAATCTCTGCAAGACGTGAAGGACTGACTTAGCATGTTCCCAGAGGAACTAAGGGAGTTAAACACCCAAAACTTGCAGAAATTTTGTGTATTTGAAGCTTAGCGAATATTTTGCTTAGAAAGTGAAAATAGTTCCATCTGGTGGAAAAACTCGGAATTCTTTTTTTTAAGTCTTTCAAAATCTTCTTGAAATCATGTGATAAATAACTACAATATTTGTAATTGCTACATGAATCTGCTTTCTGTTCCTCCCACAGGGCTTTGTGAGGCTCAGCGATGACTTTAAATTGCTTCTTAATTTTGAAATACCATTTTGGCTATGAGTTTTTGTTTTGTTTTGCTTGTTTTTTACCTGAACAATCAAACTTCTTCTCCCTCCAGCTCTTTCAAAGTTGTTGCTTTTTCTTTTGTATCCAGCGGCTTCTTTTATCATCATATAATGCAGCTGCCTGGTTATGTAATGTTGGTCTGGTCTCCTGTTTCTGAGGACTGAGGTTATAGAGATGAGACCTCTGTGTAGCTGACATTAACCACCCAAAAATACATACAATTTTTAATATTGCAACTGAAGTTAGAATACTCTCTTAGCGCTTTCCTTCTGGGAACAAATGCTATTTGCCAAGGGTTACAATCAATTTTGCAAGAATGGAGAAATGCTTCTTCATAAACTCAGTGGTTTTGTTTTGAGGCCACATTCACCATTCTGTGCTCACATTCCCATAGGTTAAAAGAAAAGAATGGAAATAAACTGTGTCTGTATCCATGTCTGTCCCTTTTCAAGGGAGTGGAAGGAGGAAGCTCCATAATTATCAGGTGGTAGCCTGTGGGAAGCTGCAGTTCCTCAAACAGGGACTTCTGCAGCAGTGAGTTGGTGTGTTTGACCACTAAACTGCAGCATTTTGCTGAAATTTTGTTTGATGCCACCTTTTGTTCCCTAGGCCAGAAGCTTGTGGAGTGGCACCAGTTAGATGTGACTTCTTTCCTGGACCAAGTGACCGGGTTCCTGAGCGAGCACGGCCAGCTGGACGGCCACTCCAGCAGCCCTCCCCAGAAATGCTCCCGCTCAGTAAGTGTGAGGCTCCTCAGCCTGGAGGAACACTCTGACCTGGGCTTGTCCAGCTCTCCTGATTTCCCATACAGACTCAAGGAGTTAATGCAGGGACATGCAGAAACTCAGCCTGCCAGGGAATGCCTTCTCCCCGGTCACTGTTTGTGCTTTTGGCGCTTGGTTTGGATTTAGCAGTCAGAGTGTGAAAGGAATATTGATTACCCCATGCAGAACTCCAAGGAGAAACCATTAATTACAGCATGCCTAG
This sequence comes from Hypocryptadius cinnamomeus, assembly GCA_013400635.1. NCBI lineage: Eukaryota > Metazoa > Chordata > Aves > Passeriformes > Zosteropidae > Hypocryptadius > Hypocryptadius cinnamomeus. The sequence goes on along the minus strand of VYZP01069849.1, from coordinate 30,519 downwards.
CTTTCACTGCTGTGCATTCCTAACAGGCTTTGTGGCTTCCCTTCTGGAAGATTGATGTCCTTTTGGTTTTCAGTACATCTTTGCAGGCAGTTGTGATGTGTGTGTTGTCTGCATCCCACAGGAGAGTCTGATCGATGCCAGTGAGGACAGCCAGCTGGAAGCTGCCATCAGAGCCTCCCTGCAGGAGACCCATTTTGATTCCTCACAGGCCAAGCAGGAGAGCCGGTCGGACGAGGAGTCGGAGTCGGAGCTTTTTTCTGGAAGCGAAGAGTTTATTTCTGTTTGTGGATCTGAGGAGGAGGAGGAGACAGAGATTCCAGCCAAGCTGAGGAAATCTCCACACAAGGACTTGGGGTGTAAAAAAGAGGAGAGCCGGAGGCCTCAGCCTGAGCCCTCTGCAAGGACTGAGCCTGGGACAACATCAAACCACAGAGTCCTGCCCTGCATCGATGCAGGGGCACTGGAGGAGTCACCTGACAAGCCTGAAAGTACCTTCCGGGGCCTGGACGTGAATGGTAAGTGCCCCTTTTTTATTGCTTTTATTGTGGCTTTTTTGCCTGAAACTGTTCATAGGCTGCCAAGCCTGGTTTCATCCCTTCTTTTAGAAATCCCCTCTGATTTCCTACCTCCTTGCCAGCTGACGTGTGAGTGATTCAAGAGCAGCCCCAGTTGGGCACAGCAGTGCCCCAGCCTGCAGAGCCCTCTGGGTTCCCTGACTCGTGTCCTGCCCAGGAGTAAAGTCCACTCTGGTGTAACACAGGTGCTCTGAGCACTCTGGCTAGGGTCAGTCACTGCTGCTTTGGAAGAGTCCTGAGCCTGATGTGTGTTTCTTGAGTATTGTGGTAGAAATTTATCTCCACAGCCTGGAACCTTGTGTTTGTTTCCAGTCTCTCACCCTGCTGTGCTGTCCCACCTAAAATCTACCCAGGAGCTCAGCTCAGCTGCCCTGGTGTTAACTTGTGATAAATTCCTTTGTGTAGGACCAAAGGCACAGCTGATGCTGAGGTATCCAGATGGAAAGAGGGAACAAGTTTCACTGCCTGAACAGGCTAAACTTCTGGTGAGTGGACTTATTGGGAATCCTTGTCTGAGTAGAGGAAAGATGAAACTGGAGAATTTCTGTGCCTGGGGAGACACTGTTGAAATCAGATCTATTGGGAGAGGTGTATCCAGGGAGTGCTTGCACTGTGTTCCATGTCATTCCTCTCTGGTAAATACTGGCTCTGTGTGTCTCCACTGCAGCTTGGGTTTTGTGTACACTCCAGTGTCTTCCTCAATCCCCACACTGCTCATTTCCATTGTAAAATGACTCTAAATGCCTTTTGCATTAATAGTTAATTACCATAAAATGGTCTCAGCTTTCTCATTTCTGGGGCTTTGTTTCTAAAAGTAGTTGGTTCCCATGGTAAAATCAAAGGCAAAACTCCTCATTCTCCATCTCTCCCATCATACTTCCACCCTCCCTTCTGGACATGGATGTTGGAGCAGACTTTGGAGGAAGTTCTCCCAAAACAATTGTATTACAGAATGTGGTGGTTTTGCATGGGAGGTAGAATTTTGGACAAATACTGTCCCTCAGGTGTTTCTCAACTGTGCTTTGGGCGTCTTACCTTGGAGAAGTCCATGTGAATGGCATTTCCATCAAAATTTTCCAGGTGCTTATCTGGGAGCAGAGTGTAAAGAGGTTACTGTGGTGCTGTTTGCCATGAGTTTTCAGGAGACAGTGGCCAGTTAAGCTCATTTAAATGTAGTCAGTCTAACAGCTGGAGTCATAGGGAAGGCAAAAGCACACCTCATCAGAAGGATTTTGTGTAGGCTTGGGAGAAAAATGTCCTGTCCCTTACAGAAAATGGGGCTATTGCCTAGCCAGCAGCTCTAGGAAAGTACAGTATCCTCAGCTCATGTTCTCATCCTTGACTCTCCTGCTTGAAAATAAAAGGAAAAAAAAGCTTGACTGCCTTTTGAATGCAGCTTGTTAAGTAAATTTGCATATATTATTAGACATGTAGCACTTTTGAATTCTTAAGCAATTCATTTAGGCAGTACAAAAGTGTAATATTGAAATAAATCCTGACTTTTGGTTTGGCTCCTTTTATTGACTGTGGAAGTTAAAGGAAATTTGTCTCAGCATATGATTTCCCTTCTGCTCTACAGTCAGCAGAGGAATTTAGCTGAGTCAAGGTTTGTGGGTAAAGACATCTTTTGGTTGCAGAGCTGAGCAAGCAGCATTTGTGCTCATCTCATGTGATCTTCTGGAGCCTTTCAGTCAGATCCAGATTGAGTCTCAGGTGTTTCTTTGTGAGCAGCATTTCCATACTGATTTTTTTCAGCCTTTAGTTGCTTCCATTTTAAAGCTGGCCAGAACTAGCAAAAGAAATTGCTTAAGGAGACAGTTGCACTTCAGGAGTTTTAACTGATGATACTCCCCAACGCTGGTTTTAAAAATATTTTATTTTTAATCACTGTGCTGTTATTGACGAAGCACTGGCTTCCTTACACGCATTATTTCCAGGAGGTGCTTATGCTTCCAATATTACCATGATGCCCTTTCTTCCCCTCTAGAAAAGAGAAAAAAAAAAGCAGCAACACTTTTTAAAGGAAAACAGGATTTTTTCCCATTCTGACTCCTGTGACACTGGTTTGCCTTCCTTTCTCCCCAGGCTCTGGTGAAACACGTCCAGTCCAAAGGATACCCCAACGAGCGCTTTGAGCTGCTCACCAACTTCCCTCGGAGGAAACTCTCCCACCTGGACTATGAGATCACGTTACAGGAGGCAGGCCTGTGTCCTCAAGAGACTGTCTTTGTGCAGGAGAGGAATTAGCACTGTGGCCTGAGTTCTCCCAGCCTTCCTCCCTCTCCTCTTTGCCTGGGACAAGTCGTTAAATATGCAGTTAAGGGTCGTGGGATTGCAGTGCTGGAATCAGGCAGCTGACTGGCCCTTCCTTCTCCCTCCTCCTCTCTCTCCCTCCCTTCTCCCTCTCTAGTGACCAAATGAGAGTGCTCAGAGTTTTATTTTCTTCCTCAGCTGCAGAGAGCATTGGGAAGAACATCTTTCCTCTGCTTTCCTGGAATAAAGTAAAACAGTGATCTGTGTATCCAGCATGCTGGAGCTTGGAGTGGCCATAATACACAAACCCTTCTCGCTGCTATTCTTAAATCTGTTTTGTTTAATTTATTTTTGAAAAGAGTGTGTGATGAGGCATGGAGACATCTCTCTGTAAGGAGAGGGCATAACCTTCAGGACTGTCTTTCCTTTGTTTGGATTCCCTACACAAAAGGTCTCCATTAACCTTCCAGCCTTCTCTTATCCAGCACTCTGGTTTTGGAAAGGAGTTGGGTTGAGCCATGCTAAAATGCTCTGCTCCATCTAATTCAAAGGCTTCTAGATTGCCTGCATGTTTTCCTCCTGCTTTTAATTGCCAGTGGATATAGTAAAAATAGCAGCCAACCCCCCAGAAATCCAACTGTGCTCCATATGGGATTGACTGCTTGGCCCAGAGGGAAAGCTGTGAGTCCAGTGCTGGAGCAGAACCAGCTCCTTGGAGGGGGTGGGTGGGTTATCCATGTTCTCTTCCCAGCATCCTCAAAGTGTCTCCTTACTTGCTCTCAGGATTTTGCAAATAGCAAGGGTACTGTAAAGGTTTTGGATTCTCTGAACACACCTGCCACAGAGACCTGACAGTCAGTTGGCTTTTTCCCTTTTTTTCTAGGAGTGGCTTTACAGGGGTTTTACAGCACTGACAGCATTGAGCATCAATTAATGCTTTATAAAACACTTCCCATCCTGGTGGCTTGAATTCCCTGGGATGATTTTTGTTCTATGTTCTGTGTTCATCTACTGTCACTTACCTCTAAATTTGGGGGGCTGCATGGAAAGCTGCTCCTTGGTGCAGGCTTTCCTTTCAGCTCTGGAAGCTGGCACCACAAGTCAGTGCCCTGGTTTTCCTCCAGTGTCTTCTCTAGACATGGAGCTCTTGGCCAGTTGGTGTTTCAGCAGATGTTCCAGTGGGACAGGAGTTAACTGGCACAGCCCTCAGCATGGTGTGGTGGATTTGTGTATTTACAGCTAAAAACTCGGTTTGACGTGGTCTTCAATCACTGAGGAGAAAGGCACATGGGACCTGGCATAACTGCTGACTTTTTCTGCCTCTTTCAGATGATTGTCTTTGTTAAAAACTTTAGTAGTCAGAAATTTACATATTCCAATATTTCAAGGTATTTTGCCTTTGATTTCATACTAGCATCTGTACTTTGGAACCTTTAAATGCAAGAAATCACAGAAAATGTCTGGCATTCCCCATGAAAACTTCAGCTCACAGCTGTCTCCTGCTCCTAAGTGAGGTTTGACATGTAATCATGCAATTGTAGAGGTTGATTTCCCTTTCTGCTGCAGGATGTGGTGCCAGGAAAGCAGAGTCTCATCTCAGTTTCCTGATCAGTGGTTGATGTGACACCAGGTGTCATCTTTGGTTTGTAAAGACCCCCAGGTGTGGAGGCTGCTCCCAGCATGGGGAAGTGAGGGGGGGGTCTCATGTTTGGCCTGTGAAGCAGCAGTGTCACCTCTAGACTGAAGGATCCTTTAGTTCCTGGATATCCAGATCCCTAACTCACATTTCCATGTAGACCTAAAGCTTCTGAAGCAGCTCCAGCTGTCTGGTTGGAATAACAAGTCCCAGGTGTGGTTTATTGGCACCTTCCCTCCCCTGCCCCTCCTGGGCCTGCTCCTGTGTGTGGGGCTGGGCTGAACTCTGTGATGAGACCAGGAATTGCTCAAACAGGGGAAAGAAGATAGGGAAGTTGAACATTTACACTGAAAACGGCATTTTCTCGTGGTTTCTAGGAGTTTGTTCTGTTCTAGGAAACTGGGATGGATTTTTTTGTATCTGGCTCACAGTGTGGTTTTTTCTATCACCTTTCTTTTGCTTTGCTTTGAGAGCAAGAAACAGAGAAAATAATTTTTAAGGAATACATATCCCTGCATGTGGCTCCTCTCTTTGTTCATTCCTTTCTCTCTCTCCCTCCCAACCCAAACAAACCCAGTGCCACACATCAGCTTTGCTGTGGGGGTTGAAAGCTGGTGGGAAACTGCACCAACCAGGATACAACCTCTTCAGCTCTTCATCCCCTTGGAGGAATGTGCTTTGCTGGCCTGAGGAATGTGGTTGAAAACACAAATCAAGTCCTGCCTGGGACAGGACAGCTCATGGCAGTGAAGGTGATGGGTTGGGCAGTGTTTAAAGAGCCTTTAAAGAGTCACTTCTAGATGTGAAATCTGAAGCTCAAATTGCCTTTGCTGGAAAAAATGTGTTAGATTTGGTTGGGAAATACGATGTTGAGCTGTGAAGGACAGAGGAAGCCAATCCTTCAAAAGCTGTGGTTTGTGGCTTCCTGTGGCTGTCACTGGGTCAGGATTTGTTGCAAGGGCTGGTGGTGTTGAAGGAGCAGCAGTGCATGTAGGCAGTGCAGGTTTTTCTGAGTGGAGAACTCCTCAGGGCTGTTGTGTTTGAAGCTGGAGCTCCTTGCTGCTGGTGGAGATGTTCCTTTGCTGTGCTCTTCATCTAACACAGCTTTGTTTTGGGATGTAAAACACATCCCATTTGGTCACAACCAGGATCCTGGAACAGAAAGGGAAACAAGCTCTGCCTTTCCCTGCCAGGTGCAGCTGACACGTTTACTTCCCACTTCAGAGGCCCACAGAAGGATTTGGGATTTTTCTGATGCTACGTGCTCTTAAGTCAAGCTGATTGACCAGCCTCAACCTCACAGCATTCCCCACTGACCTGAAAAGGGCAGGTAGAGGCTGGGCCAAACATTTCTGGCCATGCTTGTGTTATTTTCTTTAGGCTTTGATTCAAGGTCTGTGATTTTTATGATTTCTGACATTTATGGACTGCAGTGTGTTGCTTTTCCTGGTAAATCAGTTGAGTTAACACCACTGATATTAGGGGAATGTCCAGGATCTGCAGGTGGCTTTGTAAAATACAGTTGTCTGTAAAAGGCATCCAGATGTACCATTATTCCTAAATAGATCTAAACAGGAATTTTCCATCAGCTCTTCCCAGAGCTCCCTGACCTTATCCTCACTGTTAGGGGAAGTGACACCTCTCCTTTGTCCAGCTTGTGTTTCACAGGGTCCACATCCTTCAGAGCTGATTTGTACACTCAGCTTGCCCTGGCACTGGTGCTGTGGTTTGTACCTTTGCAGAAAAACTGGGTTTGGTGCAGGTTTTAGTGACTCAGCCTCTCTGCTGAAGGGTCTCAAATTCCTGTTCCTGTCAGAGCACCGAGCTTCTTCACTGGGACTCGAGCAACAAGGGCTAAATTAAAACCAGTTTTCTTTTGGGGGCAGGGCAGCATTTGGGCTGTTTGTCAGGTAGCAAACACTACAGAGATGCTTGAAACATGGTGGTTTTTTGGTAAACCACATAAAAATATGAACATAGGGACCTGTGTAGGAATGTCCATGTGAGTGGTAAGATCTGTATCATTTCAGGGCCTCATCACTTCATTTTTATTCCTTTTTAGTTTGTACTAAATGTCACTATTTTCTTCTGGTTTAATCCCTGTTTAGTGAAGTTGATAAAACAGGCAGTCTGGTCCTTCAGGCAGTCTGGTCTCCTCCTCCAAGTCTGGTCCAAGAGGAGAAGGGGTGGCAGAGATGTGCTTTAGGTGGGTGAAGGGCAAAGTCACTGTCCTTAAGCTGTGCCTCGTCTGGCTGTTCCCATAGGCTCAAATCCAGCCTCTGCTCTCCCTCACCCTGTCTATTTATTTATTTTCACAAGTGATTTTCTATAAGTGGAACAGCTCCTGTTTCAAAGGCAACACAAACTGATGCTGAGCCCTGTGCTGGCTGCGTTGTTGGAAGCACCCACAGGCCTGTGTGGGTTTGGAGCTGGTGAGGTTAATGGATGCCCTTTCTGTGCTTTTTTTCCTGTCTGCTCTTGTCCTTGGGATTCTTGGTGTCTGTGCAGTCCCAGCAAACAGAGCCATATCTATTTACACCCACAGGGCTTCAGTCAGAGACTGCTGCACCTGACAGCAGTGCCTCGACCTGCCTCGAGTTATCCACTGTGTTCCATGGGCACCTTGGGAGTGAGGACAGAAATTGGGGATTTGGTCACTGGCAGATCACTGGGAGTGTCTGCAGTGAGAGAAAAGTCACTTTGTAACTGCTTGTGAAATGGTGCCCACATTGAAGGTGTGGAACTGAAACTGTGTGGAGCAGGGGATGAGGTGCTATTTTTACCAGATTTATATGAAGAACATCTGGGTAAAACTCAACTCAGAGACACCAGACTCTAGGACAGATGATTTTTTAAAAATGAGGCTGTTTCCTGGAACTGGGGAACATCCAGTTTCTAAGGGATAGCTTTTCACAATGGTCAGTTTATTCAATAATTGCAACTTCACATGGGAGGAGGGAGAGGATTAATTTGGAAGTTTTCAGCTCACTGTGCTGGGAGGGACCAAACTCAAGGAAACCTCTGATCTATATACACAACTGCTGCATTTTTTATAAATATATGTAAATGTCCTATTGTAATATTTGATCCTGGAAATAAAACAAACTGTTTTCAGTAGCTTTCTTCAGCACTTGGTTTTTTGGGGTTGGGGTTTATTTGTTGGTTTAGTTCTAGTAGAAGTCTGTCCCTGTGTTATTTGTGGAGTTCCCGAGTTTTTCCTTAAGGATACTGGGCTAGAAGGATAAGGAACTCTTGATGACAGCACTGCCCAAGAGAGCTTCAGGCTGTTGTAGAGGATAGAAAATCTTGAAGTGAGACAAACTTACAGGACCTTGAGAGGAAAAATACCTGTATGAAAACTAATAAAAAGAGGCAGGGCTAGGATTTTCCATCCTTCCCTGTGGAAGAGCAGAGGAAAGGGGGCTCTCTGTTCTGAGCTGTCAGTGTCCTCCTGGTACAGGTGGTGGCAAGGCAGAGCCTTGACTTGTGCAGTTGAGTTTGGGCTCCTTGGGACATTCCTGTCATGGCCTGGCATGAAATGCCAGGGAACAGGGGCCCTTCTGGACCAGGACTGGCAGGTACAGTGGAGAAACAGAAATTAAGAAATCAGTTTTGGGTCATCCTTGTGACTCTAGGTAGGTCTCCACTGTGGAGCTCAGCCCCTGCCTGGTCTTGAAGCTGGAAAACCCTGAACTCTTCACACAGCCTGGGAAAATATCTCCAGTTCCAGCTGAGTCGGGAATCTTTTTACAGCAGTCTGCAGGTCAAGGAACTGCAGGGATACCTCAAACTCAAAATACCTCTTGGGTTTCATTTACTTATTTTTCCTTTCTGTAAACTTCCAACTTTTCATGGGGTTGGTTTATCTGAACTGTAAATTCGGGTGACATTTGTAAGCCCTAAAGGGGATGTTGTCCAGCATTGTGTTGGTGTTTCCTCAACCAATTCTAGCCACAAACACCCTGCAGGGCTTGTCTAAGAGGATTTTGGAGAAGTCTGGGCTGAGTAGTGACACAAACAGGTTTGCAGATGCTAAGGAGGGGAGTGGGAGAGACGAGAGCGGTGCTGAACATCTTCCATCCAGGGGAAGGTGGAGGCTGCTTTGGCACAGAATGTTTCCTTCTCACCAGGTCAGACTCACCTCACGCTCTTTGGTTCTCCTTGAAGCCAAACCACTCTTGAAACCCAGCCTGCTGTGCAGTTTCCCCAGCCCCAAAGGAGCCTGGGGAAGCAGGGAGGTGAAGGCACCTCTTCAGCTGTGAGGAGCCAGCAGGAGGACCTGGCCAAGCTGGAATTGCATCAGGTGGGACCACGTCTGGCTGGACCAGGACTGGGTGACTTGGCAGCAAGCTCCTCGCTGTGCTGACACTTTCACAGTTGAGCTCTGGTGTGAGAAAGGCAAGCACACAGCTCCTCACGTGCAGGGCTAAAATTAGCCTTCTGTTAGGATTATTCTTATAAGGAAAAGATCAGCAATCCAGGGAGGAGTGTCAGGCAGATGCTTCACACTTCCTGGCATGGGGTTTTCTGTGGGAGATGATGGAGCAGGTCATGTGTGTGGTGGGAACCTCAGATCGCTGTGACGTAGGAAAGGCACAGGATGAAGTTGCAAAACATTTTCTTCCAGCAGAGTGAAAAATGGGTTCCCCTCCTTCTATGTGAAAAAAGAGAGGAAAGGAGAACTTGGACTCTGCTTATCCTGCATGAGTTGTCTGTCTTCATTTTGGAGATTGATTTGTCGAGGTTGATTTGTCTTATTTAAGGATGAAATACCCTGAGATTAACTCAGGTGCTTGAGCCCAGTGCTAAGGCTGCCAAGGTCTCAGGTTCAGTCCCTGCATGGGCCACTCACTTCAGAGTTGGACTCCACGATCCTGCTGGGTCCCTTCCCCCTCAGACTATTCTGAGATTCTGTGACTAAAATGGGAATTCCTCTCCTGTAGCCAACTCTGATTTTCCTTTCAGAGGGACTGTCTGATAATCTGCTCCTCAGCTCTTTTTTGCAGGAGGAATGGAATTGCCTGCTGCAACTCAGCCTCACCCATTCATCTTTTCCCGTGTGGCTCTTGGAGGGCTCCCAAAACTCTTCTTTGAGAAGGTTCTTCCTTCTGCCTGCACAGCCCACAAGCCATTCTTCTCTTTGCTTGTGCCACCTGCAACTGCTCTGCCAACAAAACTGCCCCATTTTTGCCATTTTTTGGTGCTACCATTTCCCTGATTCCTGGGCTCAGACTCAGAGGTTCTCCTGATCCTGTTCCTGACCTTCTCTGGGAACTGGAGTTTCCCTGTTGCACGTTAACTGCCAGCCATGGCTGATAGGAAATGCTGATATCTGATGACTTATAATAATGAAGATATCCAGAAATAACCTTCCTCTTTCAATCTCATTACCAAGGCATGAGACACACACGTGGTGGGGATGCACCCAGCACCTGAGGAAAAGCTGAGACACCTGTGAGGAAGCAAAGGGTGGGAGGTAGGAGCCAGTTAACACAAGGGAATGTTTATTCTGAGGCTTTTATTGAAGTATTAGAGAAGGAAGCATTATCCCAACAAGTTGTTCCAGGAGCAGCAATGTTCACTGCTCGGGCAGTGGTTGAGGCATTTAGTGCAGACGTGGTAGAAGCCTTAAAATCTGAGGGTGTGCCTGTTTTGGTGAGCTGTGCCAGTGTAAATTCTGAAATGGGGAAGAGCCAGCAGAGGCTGGCTCATGCAGCCACTCATCCTTCCCTGGGATGGGGACATGGCCAGAGGGTCATGGCCTGGTGGGCGGTCCTTGGGGGGCAGGAGGGGAGGGGAGCACACCCTGAGGTGTCATAAATAGTGACCCATGGGTGATGCCTCTGGGACAGGGCTCATCCGGGGCTGGACGCTGCTGCCCTGCGTGGCAGCACCCCAGGTAAGCTGGGAAGGGGGGAGAAGCTCCCTGGGCTTTGCTGGAATCTCTGTGCTTTTGGTCGTGGAGGTGTGCTGGCAGAAGGGAGTCCTGCTGTCCAGATGGGCACAGGAACCACCTGCACTTTGGCTTTGCCTCCCCTGCACAGGGGTTTGTCTGTGTTGGATGAGGAGCTGCGAGCTCAGGGGGATGTTTGGGAGGGACAGCATTCTCTGGGAGCTTCCCAGGGGAGAAAGAGACCTCCTGCCATCCTCAGGGAAAGGGCAGTGATGGAGGGGAAGGAGAATGCTTGGAGAGGAGCAGAAAGGTGAGAGCCCAGGCTGTGAGCTCAGAGGAGCAGGAGCTGTTCCAGAAGGTCATGGGGAGGTTGGACTCGGCAGAGGGCACTCATGGCTGTGGCAAGAAACAACCCCACACAATCCCTGGGCTGCAGGCACTGGGGGCAAGAGGCCCTAAATTCCCTGTAACCAAGGCAGGGAGGATGGAAGGCAAGAGAGGTGGGATTCTAGGATGTGTGGAGCTGATGGTCCCCCTCGGGTGTCTCAGAGCCCCGTCCCTCCATGCTCAGCCCTCCCCAGTGCCCTGCTGGGACTGGCGTGGCCGGTCCCCAGCAGATCCCCTGGATTGGTGTCCCCCAGCCCCTCGGGCGGTGCCAGGGCTGGATGTGCTGCCCTGGCCACTCCTCCCTGGCCCTGGGGCCCTGCAGGAGGGGCTGGGCTGCTCTTCCCACAGAGCCAACCACGCGGTGCCGCAGCCGCTTCTGCTCTGCAAAGCCGGAGCAAGAAACAGCTGGAGCTGGGGAATTGTGCAAAATGGGCTGCAATCGAGCAGGAAAGGGGAAAATGCATGAGCCCAGCTTCAAGCCAAAGAGAAGTCAGGGTAGAAAACAGCTGGGAGCCAGGACAACAGCAAACCATGCTGTTTTCAGCAGTGCCAGAGTGACCAAAGGACATCCTGTAAAAAAAGGGTCTTGTAGGTGCAGAAGAGAGGCAATTTTGGACAAGATATCCAAAATGCCTTGGGTGCCTGGGCAGGTGTTTTCTAGATAGACTCATAACTTAATAAGATGCCAGTGGAACTGGAGGATAATTGTTTTTTAATTAAATTTAATTGGTTTCAGCGTACTCAGACCTATGGCAGGGACAAGGATGGAATTGTTGGATTCAATTGGAGACCAATGTGCTTTCACAAGCCCTTGTACAAGGATTTTGCCTCTTTCCTGGCTCCTTCCTGCTCGTTGTAAATACTGAAAGCCAAACTGGGCTGTGGTGGGTGCTTGGCTCCCTGCAGTAACATTTCCATACAATCTCAGATTGGTTTTGGTTGGAAGGGACCTTAAAGACCACCTTCCCCTGCCAGGAGCTGGGACACATTTTGGAAGAGCCGCACAGGTCTTGGGGTTTGGTGTGGGAACACCAGTGCCCGTTTGGCAAAGAATTCCCATTGCAAATTGTCCTCAAGTTGGGGCGGTGCCAGCAGGGTGGGCTGACACCCAAAAGCACAACCCAGCAACTCCCACCCACCCACCCGCAGCTGCGAGATGGGCTCGGGGTGGGGAAGCCTCGGGACGCTGCGGGGCCAAACGCAGCCCCTTCCTCTCCTCCTCCTCCTCCTCCCTGTGCCCATGCAGGACAGCCATGTGTGTGGGGAAGTGCAGCCGGATCGTGGGTCCCTGCCTGCTGGTGCTGGGCACGCTCTCCATGGCCGCCAGCATCCTCCTGCTCTTCCCCGGCGGAGCATCCAAGTACCTGCTGGAGGGGCACATCGGCAGCCACGCCCGGGCTCTGCCGGGGCTCTGGGGCGGCGGCATCGCCGTGAGTACCGCGGCACCACCCGCCCTTCCTGCCGGCTCTGCAGCAGGGCCAGAGGGATGGAGCAGGGCAGGTGGCTCCCCTTTGTCCCCCAGCTGTGGTTTTGTCCCCGCAGGTGCTGCTGGCAGCGACCCACGTCACGGCGCTGGGCTGGCAGCGCTCCGGCTGCTCCGCCCGCCACAGCGTAAGCCAGGGCGGGACCCCGAGCCGGGCAGGGGGCGGGATGTGGCCTGTGCCAGCTCCTCCGTGTCCCCGCGGGACAGGACAGGGACCCTCCTCTGCCATGGCCCTGCACTGGGACAGGGCAGGGACCCTCCTCTGCCATGGCCCCGCCTGGGACAGGGCAGGGACCCTCCTCTGCCATGGCCCTGCACTGGGACAGGGCAGGGATCGTCCCCTTCCATGGATCTGCCGTGGGACAGGGCAGGGATCGTCCCCTTCCATGGATCTGCCGTGGGACAGGGCAGGGACCCTCCTCTGCCACGGTGGGTTGTGGTGTGTCCCCCTCTCCTGTGCTGGGCACAGACCCCTTTCTCAGGTGCCACGGTGGGATGTGGTGAACGCCCCCTGTCCCCCAGCGGGTCCTGAGGCAGGGTGCCGCTCTCCTATGGCAGGGTGCCATGGCAGGGTGTCACCTCCCCAGAGGACAGGGCTCCAGTGCCTGCTGGGATGGTCTGTGCAGGTCACTGCCTCTCCCTCCTCCCTGCCCACTTCTGCCATCCCAGCGGTGCCTCCATCCTCAGCCACAGCTGAGGTGACACCTCAGGGCGTGTCACCTCACACACAGGGCAGTTTCCCCTCCTCCCAAACTCTGCTGACAAGCTGCAGCTGCTTTTTGGGTCCCCCCCGACTTAGCGTGTGCCCCACGGGTGTCCCTGCAGGCGTTCCTCTCCGTGGTGCTCTCCAAGCTGGCGCTCCTGGGCGCTGCCGCCTGCTTCGTGCTCTGCGGGGTGGGGCTGACCAACGGCCCCCTCTGCTTCTACAACAGCACCGGGCTGGGCCCCGGGCACACGGCCCTCTGGGGATACCCCTTCCTGGATGCCATTGACCAGGGGCCTGATGCCAGGTGAGGGCTGAATCACCGCTGCTGCCTCATCAACTTCTTGCTAATGAAGTGGATTAATGAAGGGGGTGGGTGGGTGCTTGCTGGTCGTGGTTGATGGAATCCTTGCCTTCCATGGGTTTCTACGTGGTGCTTTCCATCCATTCATCACCCTCCCACCTCCCAGCTGAAGTAATTGTAATGTCAAGTAACAGAATAGAACTCAAATAAGAAGTTGCAGCACTGCTTGCTTGTTTCTTACGAGGGAATCATCCCTTTGTATTCACTGTTTGAACCCCACCGGTCCCATTTCTTTACTTCAGACTCTTACCAAACATTTCATCATATCTGAACCCATAGTTAGTGTTTTATTGCAATGTTTTTGCACTGGAACATCTTGACATTAGCTTCCATGTTTTTGCTTCCAGTGGTCAGGTCAATTCTCGGAGAGATGGCAGAATTAGTTCTTGTATAGGTTCCTTTCCATCCTGTCACTGTATGTGCTACAAAATAATTCTCTTTTCAGATTCACACACATGAGTACATGTGGTTCTTCTAACCATTCTTTTTCTTGCCTGCTCCTTTCTTTTTTGCTTCTAAGCTTTTATTTTGCTCATCCTGCGGATGAAGGATGGGATGTTTCATGGCAGAAAGTGATGGGATTCTGGACCTGCTGCAGGCAGCATCCTGCACCTTCTCCCCTTCCTGTCACACAGGGCTGAGAACTACCTGTACAACCGGAGAACCTGGAGCATCTGCCTGGAGCCCGAGGGCATCGTCACCTGGCATGTGGTCCTGTTCTCCCTCCTGCTGCTCATCAGCGTGGCCGAGATGGTGCTGGCCTTGCTCCAGATCCTCAACGGCTGCCTGGGCTGCCTCTGTGGCTTCTGCGACGGCAAGTAGGGCCGGGTGGTGGTGCCAGGAGGAGGTGCCACCTCGGGTGTCACTTGGCTGCTGGCACACGCCCACGGAGAGGGCACAGCAGGAGCTGTGACACCGGCCCGGTGCAAGAGCCCTGTGTGAGACTGGCAGAGCCCCCGTGGGGGATGGACACCCCAGGTGCTGAAGCAGCTCGTGGGGCTGATGAGCCAAGGGCTGCTCCTGTGCAGATCCCCTGGCCCGAGCCATGTCCCTTCCCTTGGGGCTGGTGGCCATTTGGGGTTGGGAGCTGGCCCAGTAAGGGACGGAGGTGAGGACCTGGCTTCCAGCATCCCGGCATGAGCCCAGCAGCTGCCTCAGCCACCCCTCGTGGTGCTGAAAGAAGGCAGAGAACCAATTTTCTGACCCAATTTGGAGCATTAGAAAGCAGGCATTCCTTATCACAGAGCTGGACACACACAGGACATCTCTAACAAAATGTGTGTTGTGGAGCTCCACAGCAGGGGCTTTGTTCCATCATGATCAGACAGGTTCATTACAAGGGGCTTCCTAGAGAACACATAAACATCACTTTTCCTAGAAGCAGTTTACATGCCTCCATCCCTTCCTGGAAGCCCTCTTTTGATCCTAGAGGATTGTCTACAGGGGTGTCTGGTGGTTGTACTCACTGAGTGCCCCAATACTGTGACCTTGCCTTGAACACCTCTCAGGGCACGAGCTGCTGTTTCTTGTTAATAACTTTGCCACAAAAGTCACCATGTTCCTCATTACCTGTTTCTCCACTGGTTCCAGCTGTGTTTAGCCCCCTGTCTGCCTACTTTTACACCCTTTTATCTCACTTGCTAGTTAGTCTTTAAGTTCTATTTTGCAACTTCAGTGGAACTGAAAATTTCTATTCTACATGTTGTCTGTCATTTGTCAGCCTCCACACACCCTGGTGGAAAATGAGCCATGGTGGTGTCACAGACTGAAGAGCTGGACACTCTTGTTAATCACTTTTGTTAATCAGTTCATGTTTAGGGCAGTTGAGCTGGTGTTTGTCACCTGCACAGGCCAGGACAGGTGAAGGAGCCCTGAGGAGTCAGGCTGGGGTGCTCGGATGGAGTCGTGCTGGGGGAGGCAGAGCTGGAATTGAGGTGTAACCCCCAAAGTTCACCCACACACCAGTGTCAGGAGCAGGACAGGAATGCTGCTCATTCCCCAGAGCAGGACCCCAGTCCTGTGCTCAAGCCCCTCCCCATAACCTTTACAGGACCCAGTGTGGGGCTGAGCCTGATGGGCTGGGAGGGGGTTTGTCCCCAGACTGACAAGAGTCAGAGGAGAGCAGTGATGGCCATGGCACATTAAAAAACCAAACCCCAGAGCAGACAAAACAACTGGGCCATTGGGGTGGTTGAACCCCAGCTGGCACCTGAGCACCACCCAGCCACTCACCCCCAGGCCATGGGAGGGTGAGAGAATTGGAGGGGTAAAAGTGAAACATCTCCTGGGTTGACATAAAAACACTTTAATAATTGAAATAATAATAATAAATTGTAATAAAAAGGAAAATAACGAAGAGAGAGAACTAAAAGCCCAGACAGACAAGTAATGCAATACAAATATTTCTTTATCATCAGCCCAGATATAAAACCCAGTCCCATCCCAGCTACAATGAAGGAATGGAACTCTACCCCAGCCCAAACCCTCAGAGTGACTTCAGAGAGACCATTGAGAAAAAGCCTTTTCATGAAAAAGGAAGAATTTAACATTATATACCATATTTATATAGCAAAACTAGGGGAGGAAAACCCTCAGAGCAGGGTGGTGGTACCAGGTATGGCACAGCTGGAGCACCACATCCCCCTGAGCCAGCACCTGGCACACAGGGTACCCCTGGCTGCCTCCCCCCTGCACTGCTGCTGTTGCCCCCCAGTATCTGTTTCCAGAGGTGGCTCTTGCTTGGAGAGGAGCCTGGGGGCAAAAGCCTCCCTACCCAAAACAGAATTTAAAAAATAGCAATAAAAATGAGATAAACCCCAGTGTGGGGACAGTAACACACCTCTGTGTGGTGTGGCCGTGCTGGATGGTGGCAGGACCCAGCCTGTGGGTTGATGCTCCAGGATCCGGCACTGGGGTGGTGGGGGGAGCCGACCTGGGCGGGCTCTAGGAGAGGAGACAGCTCCTCTTCCTCCTCTTCCTCCTCTTCGCCGCGCGGCGCCGCCGGGGAGCAGCGGCCGTCAGGGGGATGTTCTGGAGCACGTCGTGCAGCGTGAACATGCTGAAGGAGATCTGCTCGTAGGGAGACCTCATCCCGTTCTCGTAGAGGCAGGCGAAGGCGATGGCGGTGCCGCCGGCCACCGGCGCGTCCCTGTAGGGCAGCTCCATGTACGCCAGGTCCGAGTAAGCGCTCGGGCCCTCGTAGATGACCCAGGGCTCTGTCCAGCTCTCTGCATCCCTGGGGAAGGTGCTCAGGTGAACCCCCATGTTCACCCGCGACATGGAGCTGGTGGGGTGGGAGTAGAGGATCCACGTTGGTGCTTGGAAGAAGGGAGTGGGGCTGGGGGTTGCTGCAGAGTCTCCCTGGACCAAGGTGGCGTTGTGGCCGTCATCGTGATGCCCTGGGGTGGGACAATCCTCATCGGGCTCATCTGGCTCATGGTGGCTGCCAGCGGGCAGCTCAGCACCTCCTGCCTGTTGGGTGGGCGGGTGCCCAAACCTCCGGAGCGCCCCAGGAAGCAGCCGGCAAACTGAGCCCCGGGGGGGCATCCCGGTGTCCCGGGAGGCGGTGGGGACATACACGAGCGGTGCGGGGAAGCCAATGACACTGCCGTGACAGCCGTGGGGGGGCTCCACCAGCCGCTGGACCAGCTGCCCCCCGTGGAAGACGGCCCCGTCATCCGTGCTGAGCGCCTGCACCCTGAAGCCCAAGGGGCTGCGGGCGTTGCAGTAGAGGACGTTGGATCCGTCCTCCTCATCCACAGAGACCAGCTGGCACTCGCCCGTCTGCAGGTTGGGGATGAACTCCCCGAAGCGCCAGCCGCGGCCGTGGTCGTCGCTGTAGAAGGCGAAGGAGTGCGGGGTGGTCTTGCAGAGCTGCCCGAAGCACTCCTTGCAGTCGATGTGGTAACTGTAGGCGGGCACCAGCAGCCGGCCAGAGCGCAGCTGGATCCCGTGCCCCGGGCCCAGCGCGAACGTCGCCCAGTCTGGGGAGCACAGATGGCGTGGGGTGAAGGTGGGGTGGGGTAAAGAGTGACCACCACCACCCTGCCATGCCCAGTGTGGGGGGGTCCCCAGGGCTTCCTCTCAGTCAAGCCGAGCCAAGTGGTGGGGTGGGAGGGCAACAGAGCCCAGTGCTGCCTAGCTGTCCTCACACATGCTCCTACCTGTGGCTATGGGGCCTCTCCATCTTCTCCCCACTCCCAGTAACTGATATGGATATTCCCTCCATCCCTTCTCCCTTCTGTTTGAGGTCCTCCTCCACCTTTTTGGAAGCTTGTGGGATTCCTATGTCAAAGTCACCCCCAGCAATGCCACTGGGGGCTCCAGGAGACCAAAACGCAGGGCCACCCCTGTGCTGGCTGCTCTCCCCTCTCCTCACCCCCTGCAGCTGGGTACCTTTGATGGTCGCACCAATGACCTGCTGTGTCAGGTCTGTGGCTGTGCTCCAGCTCAGGCCCTGGTCAGCGCTGGTGACACAGCAGAGGCGGGTGACATTTTGGCCAGTGACAATCTGGTAGGCTTCGGGCGTCCTGCCCAGCACCGTGATGAAGAAGAGGAAGAGGGTGCCCGTGAACTCATCGTAGAGCGGGCAGGGGTTCATTGACCGATGGTGCTGCAGCGTTGCCGTCTCCAGCACACGCATGTCTTCCCACTGCCCAGGGAGGAGGAGGAGGAGGAGAGGACAGAGAGGGGTAAGGACCATCCCACTTTCTTGCCCAGAGCATCTGTGGCTGCCCCATCCTTGAAGTGTTCCCAGCTCGGTTGGATGGGGCTTGGAGCAACCTGGGATAGAGGAAGGTGTCCCTGCCATGGCAGGGCATGGAATGAGACAGCCTTTGAGATCCCTTCCAACCAAAACCAACCTGTGACCCTGTGATTCACTCCACCCATGCCAGCCTCCCCTCCCCGCGTGGCTGCCTCCAGGAGCCTGGCTGTGCCACACCCAAGCGATGAGGACGGTCCCCAGTGTGTCCCCAGGCTGGCCCCTGTCCCACCTCCACGTAGCTGCCGTAGATGGTGCCGCGGCGCAGCACCAGCAGGTTGGCGTGGGCATCGTCGGCGCTGAGCCGCTCCTCGGCGAAGGCCAGCAGCTTGGCCACGCAGGGCAGGTAGAGCAGGGCGGGCACACGGTACGTGACACCGCTGGATTCCTTCTCAAAGAGCACGGTCCGCGCCGGGAAGTGCCGGGAGCCCATGGCAGCTGCAGCACAAGGATGTGGTGGGCTGGTGAAGGTGGGGGGACCGGCTGCTGGGCATGGACAGGGGTGTGGGGTTGTCCTTGGAAGGGTTTGGGGTTTAACTCGGTGGGCTTGGGTCTGGGTAACCCCCCGGGAGCAGGGGCTGAGGGGCTGGGCTGGGGTGGAGAGGGGCTGAGTGTGTGCTGCAAGTCATCACAGCTCAGAGGTGCATCAGGGCATACGGTACCAGCGAGGAGGCTGACCTGGGGACCCCAAAATAAAATGAAATAAAATGAATTTGATCTTTAAGATGCTTGTCTGGGAAATCAAGGCCAGTGACCAAAGAGCAAGGTGAGATCTGCAGCTCCGTGCTCTCTTCCAGCAGGCATTGGGAGGGAAGAGCCCACAGAGGAGAGCTCCGGAGCAGCCCGGGCTCATCGTGACAGGGTCAGGGAGTGTTCCTGTGCCCCTGCTGCCTCCAGTGCAATGGACCCAGCTGACCCC
The DNA here is from genome assembly GCA_013400635.1 of Hypocryptadius cinnamomeus. Lineage (NCBI taxonomy): Eukaryota > Metazoa > Chordata > Aves > Passeriformes > Zosteropidae > Hypocryptadius > Hypocryptadius cinnamomeus. Next base: position 11,544 of record VYZP01069849.1, on the reverse strand, counting down.
TTGTTTCCCCACCTCTGTGGGGGGAACCTGAGGTGCACAGCACGGACAGCGGGGTCCCCAGCTGGGCTGTCCCTATGGCAGTGGGTGAGAGCTGTTCCCAAAGCCTTTCCTTCAGGGACAGGTCAGCTGTCCCCTGCTTATGTCCCTACATTTTCCTGGAGATTATCACCACAGAAGGAGATGGGCATCCACTCCAGGCTCAGCTGGAGCAGTGACGAGCCACTCTCACCTGTGGTTTCATCAGGAGCTTTTGCTCATTCAACACCCCCCGGAGAAAGCGAAGGCACTCACCGGGTCCTGCTCAGCTGGAGTGTCCCCTCTGTCCCTCGGCCGCACCACGGAGTAACGCCGGCTTTCCGCAGAGCTGTCGCCTCACTGCTTCGCCGCCGCCCCCTCTCCTCCAGGGTCCCCCCTCCGGTGGGTCACGGGGCTCCCACGGCGGTGCCCGGCAGAAATCGCTGAGTCAGCAGCGGCGCTGCTGCGGCGCCCGGGGCACAAAGGCGCCGTTATGGGCCCGGGCAGAGCCGGGGGCCCCGCGGCTGCCGAGCCACCTTGCTCGGACCCCGGGAGGGGAAGCAAGGGCATCTCCTGCCTCAGTTTTCTCATCCTGCAGGCTGGAAGAGGCTAGACTTCCCCGTCCAGGGGCTCCAGCCCATGTTCATCACAGTCCACCCTGCTGGGAGCTCCCCAGCCTGGGAGCTGTGGTCCAGAGGGTCCCAACCTTCCATGGACCCCCAGCCCTCACAGCCTCTCCAGGAACCCCAGCCCTATCCAGACCCCCAGCACCACAGAATCCACAAACTTCCCAGGAAGCCCAGCCCTCCCAGGATCCCCAGACTTCCCAGGACCCCCACCTGCACACAGATCAGCTACTAAGAAACCATTTTTATACCTATCTAATATTCCATCTCTGTGACCAGTTTAGCTAAAAGGGCGACAAAATCCACATGGCAAATCACGGATCACAAGCTCCAAGGGGAAAGGTGAGGTGGAGGCTGCAGAACTGCCTGGGAAGGGCCCCTGGGATGGCCCAGGGTGACCACGTGTGGCTCCAGCAGCTCCACCTGGCTGCTACAAAAGCCTCGGGTTAATTTTAGTGAGGCAAAGTGCTGTTAATCTGGGTTGTTCCTGCTGGACACCTGGGCTGCTTAACCCCTGCCTCAGCTGCTAAATACAACTGAGGAAAATCCTGGCTCTGCTTCTCACCCCTCTCCCCCTGACAGCACCACTCCTGCTTCCCAGCTGGAGCTACTGCCCCACAGCTTCACCCCCAAGGCAACATCTGGACCCCAGATCCATCCACCCCATCCTGCCACCCGGGGCCCTGCTGCTGGGGCAGTGCCAGGAAGGTTTGTGAGGATGGCAGCACCAAGCCCAATGGATTTGGTGTCACTGCTTGTCACCTGTTCCCAACACATCTGGCAGTGCCAACATACACTGACAAAACCCCAGTGTTTTAAAGCTGGGCCAGCATCTCCTCCTGCTCGTGCTGGTCAGGGCAGCAGCAGGGACCTGGATGCACCAGTGTGCCCAAAGCTGTGCCTCACTCCATCCCCTCCTAATCCATGCTGGAGAGTTTGGCCAACACAGCAATGGGAGCCCCAGAAAAGTGTCTGCTTTGCCAAAAAAGGGCTTTGGGGATGCTGCACCCAAAGGAACATCCATGCCCAGGCACCCTTGCCTGAGAGCAAGGGGTAAAACCACAAAAACTCCTCCCAGGGGTGCACTGAGCTCTCCCACATGGGACAGAGGCCCATTCACCTGGTGACACACATGAGAGACACAGCTCACATGCCACTGGGCAAGGCAGCCAGCCTGCCTGGCTTGGGCAGGATGCCTGGGACTCCCACACCAAAGGCAGCTCCAGCAGTGTGTGGTGGTTAGTCCTCACTGAGTGTGGATGCTGCTGGATGGGACACCCACCATCTCTCCTGCTTCTTCGAGCACTGTGTCCCCTTGTCACACCCCCCTCACTCCCCTCCCACTCCCCTAAACCCTCCAAAATCAGGACTTGCTCCAGTGAGCTGTGACCAGACTGATGCAACGATGAATATCAAATAAAATCAAATGAAAGCAAATGATCACGCTCCTGATTAATGATTAAGAGGCTGGAATGTCTTGGCCAGCTGCAGCCAGCCTGGCTCCCTCCAGCCAGGAGCAGGCAGGTGGGTCCACCCAGGATCTGTACAATGCAAAGCCTCTGGCTCAAGGTCCCCAAAAAGAGACCAACCACCAACTTGGTGTCCCTAAACAAAGCCCCCACTGCCTCCCCCTCATGCAGAAGAGTCCTGTGGGTCAGTTACATGTCAGACAAGGGGTCAGTTACATGTCAGCAAAGTGGTGAGAAGCCACAGTGGGTTGCCACATGTTCTAGTTGGACCCTGGGGGCTGCATCTTCTCCTGGAGACTGGTCCACAGCAATGGCAATCCCACATCTTTCCTCTTCTTGTGTGGGTGTTGGACAGCATAAAGGTAGGACATGTACTGGAGCTCTGGTATGACCATTTTCTGGCAGGTTCTCAGAGTCGTGTTGTCCAAGTCTTGTTTGAGGTTGTAACCCAGGATATTTGCAGCCCCTGACTGGAAAGGCAGGAGAGCTTTATTCCTGATGTGATCCTTCCTCACTGCCTCCTGCTCTGAGAGACAAGTCTCCATGAGCTCCTTCTGTCTGGTCCGCAGGTGATCCACCTCCTTTTCCAGCACCTCCAGCCCTATGGTCTCCTCAATTCTCCTCCAGAAGCTCTGGTTGAAGTGCAGGTAGAGCTTCCAGTCCAGCGAGCACCACGCTTTTATCTGCTCCTCACTTTCTGGAGTCAACGTCTGGACAGTGTCCTGGCTTCTGGAATTGAGCTTGAAGTAAATCACATCATCCAGATCCCAGCACAAAGTGTGCTTCAAGAGGATCATGGACTCATCAAAGTAGTCTGCTATCAAGATGAGGTGGAAGTTCTGCTCGATCTCCTCCAGAACAGCCTGGGTGTAGTTCGTGTCATCCTCTGCATTGTTATCGTAGCCGAAGTCAAACCACATGATATTCCTGGCGTAGATGTTTTTCCTGTAATCTGCTGGGTGGTAATACTTTGTGGGTGATTCCAGGAACTCGTTCACGTTCTTGGAGCTCCTGAAGGCAGGCACATAGTCCTTGTAGTAGATGTAGGAAGACTCCAGCAGAGGAATGGGGTTCCTCAGGATGGAGAAGTAGAAGGTGTTGGCTGCCATCACCTTCTTTACCTATTTGTGGGAGGAAGAAGAGGTTAGTCCTGTCCCAACCAAGTTTCTCCTCAGGTGTTATGGCTCTTTCTTACCTCCAAGGGATTAAACCGCAGGTGATTGCACATGATGTTGTAATTTTGGCCTATGGTTTCAAAGCCCTCCACAAAGTCGGCCACGAAAGTTCTTGGGTATCCCAGGTGGAAGAGCTGGTCAGCAGGGAGGGCGACAGTGAGGTTGTACCTCTCTGCAAACCTGAACATGATGTTGAGCACAGTGCTGCTGGCAGTCTTGTGGGTTTTGAGGAACATGACGTTTGTCTTGGCATGGCACGGCGTGGGAGGGATCAGCAGCTCCTTGTGGCTCTTTGAGATTCTGCAGGAAGGCGACAGATGGGGCAAAGAGACTCTCTGGTGCTGCACCCCATCTCTGAGACCTGGCAAAGCCAAACCCAGTGCTCCTCTGACACCACACCTGCAGCTGGTCCAAGCCTGCATGCAAATCAGCCCCAAGCCTCCATTGTAGATGTTTTCCCCCTCCAGTTTTCCCCCTCTCCATACTCTCACTTACCAAAGACTTCAGCTCAATCCCCTTTTCCCACACAGCTGATTTTGTCCCAAAGAGGCTGCACTTCGGCTAATTAGATTCCTTCCCCAAACAAGGACCTAGTTTTGAGCCACCCCCCTTTGAATGTTAGCCCAAGGCCTCATGAGAAATAAATCAGGTGTCAGAGGTTACCTTCCAGCTGCTCCAGGTACAGGAAATTGGTCAGCTTTGCTTCTGCCTCACTTACCTGTAACTCTTCTTCATATGGAAAAATCCCGAGAGGAAGGAAAGTCCCAGGCAGAAGCTGAAAACGATGAGACACCTGGCATGCCTGCAAAAAAAGAAGAGTTTCAGTGGATTTTTATCCAATAGTCCTTTCCCAAACCATCACATTTTGCATCTTGCCCTCAGGAATGTGAGCACAGTTTTACATCTCAGTTTTGGCGGCCACCTTTGGACCTTGAGCAGGTGTTAGCAGGCGTTAGAGGCAAGACAGTGAGAAACTGCACTTTCACTATTACTCTCCTAATTCAGCCTTTGGCAAGACACAGTGTGCTTCAGGCACAGCCTAAGCTCTTCCCACAGCCTCCTGCTCTGCTTGGCTGCCTTTTGTTTTGCTTTTTTTTTGGTTTTCTGGGGCTTCAGAGCTTATTCACTATTCAAACTCCTAGATTATTCACCAGAAAACGAGCCCTTTGTAGGGGTATAAAGATTTCCCTGGTGAGAAACCTGAGTGGCTCCTGTAATCACATCACTCCAGAAGATGGGGATTGGGAAAAAAACCACTAAACTGAGGAAAAAATCCACCAAACTGAGGTTCTTTTGCAATATAAATACGATTATTCAAGACAGAAAATCAAATAAACCAACAGCACCTGTAATAGATTTATTACACCACACTTCGAAATGGGGGGGTGAATAATGATGAGGGAGGAATCTTTTCCAGCACTAATTAAGCAACCACGATGTGTCAAAGGTTCCCTGCACATTGCAGGGGGTTGGAATGGGATGGTCTTTAATAACTCTTCCAATTCAAACAATCCTATGGTACCATGATCATCACCAGTGTACTCCAGCTGGGACACACAGGGGATCTTTTGAAGGTTTGATGCTCACCTGAAAGGAATTTTTCACCACCAAGTTTGATCTGATTTCTCTCTAGAAGCTTTGTGGCCCACTTTGAGGCCCACTTTGTGGAGGGCTTTGAAACCCTAGAAACTTTTTTAGTTCTGTGTGAATTTCATATTTGCAGACATGGCCAAAATGCAGCAGATCTGGCTCAGGCTTTACACTGTTTTGAGAAGGTATCATCCCAATTTACAGCATGGTGTGGTCACACTTGTTTCCACTCTCCAAAGGGAGCAAGCAAGCCTTCAAACCTTCCTCCAAAAGCCCTTCCAAAGCCAGGGAAGACCCTCAGCCATAGCTGGTACCAACCTCTGACAGAAATTTGCAGCACAGCTTCTGCATGAAGAGTTTCAAGCCAGACCTGCAGGCAAGATTTCATGAGGATTTCCTAATTTTTTGGCCCCAGGCCTGTTAGGGGAATGGAAGTGGGACAATCCCCTGTCCTTGGAGACGAGATGGAAGAAGAAAGGCAGAGGAGCCTGGGCAGTGAGCAGGCTACACGCAGCCCCCACACCAATCTTTTTGGTCTTTCATTTAAACTGAGGCTGCCTTATGGTTTTCCAAAGCACATCATCCTGCCTGCCTGGAGGTCCTTCCTAAGCTGACACCCTCCTGCTGCACCTTTACTGTCGAGTTAAATGGGTGCAGTAACAGTCCATTTATTAATTTAGGTAGTGTTCCCAAAATGGCAACTCTGAATGATGTTTTATGGGGCAAACAAACCACATACACCCAAAATCATCCTGAAGGCAAATTCAGATCACAATATGCTCTAGAAGAACTGTCAATCCCTTCTGCTAACAGACAGGCTCTGTAGACCTTTGCACCTCATCACCTCAAGGCATCCCATAATATTTTAATAGTTGTTTACTTAAAGAAAGGATTACACGGTGCCATTCTGCCTCCAAATATTCAGATACATTCAGCACACCGAGCCCAACTCCAGCCTAAATGAATGCTCCCAGAGACCCATTTTGTCTGGATGTGCCCCAAACAAAACAACAGCTAGATTTTATCCCTGGAGACACAGGGAGGAATGAAGGTTTGAATTATCCAGGCCAAAACTATTTCTTCCTGGAATGGTCAGTTTTAAGGAGCAGGAGTGACTGACCTCTGCAGGACATGGTCCATGCAGGTGCCAGTCCCCATGCAGAAATGGCAGGCTCCTTGTCCCAGGGGTGACAAACAGTGCATTATCATGTCATGGTGCTTGTTCCTGTGCCTGGGATGGATGGATGGATGGATGGATGGATGGATGGATGGATGGATGGATGGATGGAAAGGCATCTGCCTTCCAGCCCAGGGAACAAGCAGGGAGTGGTGACATGGAGGGAACTCTGCTGCACCTCAGCCCAGCAAAGGCGAGCAAGGAAGGTGTCCAGAGGAAGAACCAGGGGCAGGGATTGAGGAGATCCCCAGGGAGGAGTATGGGAAAATGGAGACCCTGGGGATGAGAGGAGGGTTGCAGGTACACAGGGTGCAGGCCAGTGCACTCATGGAGTCCTGTCCCCATCACCCCCTGGGCTCGGCCACACACACTGGGGGAATAAGGTGGCTGAATAAACACATCTCTCATGCAGCAAACTGATGGCACCTTTCCCTCCCCTTGCAACAAGCCTCCATCATTTCTGCACATCTTGTGCTTGGAAACAAATAAGCTCTTGAAATGTTTCAGGGTTTTTACTGACAGAAAGCGAGTAGGATCTTCACCTGGAGCATACACAGTGTTTTGAACACAGTGTGACTGGTCTCCCAGAAAACAGCACAGGGCCAGTGTGGGATTTGCTACCAGACCTGCTTCCAGTATTCATTCCAGAATGAGTAAGACATGACAACTGTTTGAAATTCTGCAGAGAATGATTACCATCTCAGGCTCTCTATGCTTCAAATGCATGTAATGGAAATTATGAGAATATCAAGAAGCATTTGGAAAATGCTCTCATGCACTTGGTGTGGTATTTGGGATTGTCCTTTGCAGAACCAGGAGTTGCACTCCATGATCCCTGTGGATTCCTTCCAGCTCAGAATATTCTGATTCTACGTCTGCAAACCTGCACTGGCGTTTCACCCTCGCTTGGTCCCCACCACCCTGGCACATCTCTGTGAGAGGCTTAAGCTGTGTTCCCTTGGTGTCACACACCCCTTTTGTCACAACGCTGCAAGAGTCTGACCTGCACAGCATCATGGAATTGTTTAGGTTGCGAAATACCTCTAATATCTGGTGAAGCAAAGCTCAAGAGAGAAAGTCCAAATTTGAATGCTGCGCTGAAGTTACCCGAACGAGCCTGGAAGACCTTTGAGCAGCACATGGGAGCTGACTGCTAAGACACAAAATTCTAAGAAGACAAAAAACCCACGGAGCACTTGGCAGGGCTGATGCCAGAGGTTCCACTTGCCTTTCCAGCCTGTGCTGTGCTATCTCCCCTCTGGGAAGAAAACATGGAAATCTACCTCTCTTAGAGGTGCAGCTATAGATGCTTTAAGGCTTGGGACCCCCTTCTTGTTCCTTTGGCTTAAGCTGAAAATAACAGACATCTGTATCAAACTAACAAGGTTCTTTTAAATGAAAAGACCTGGAACACAGGCAAGAAATACCAATGGCAAAATTAATCCCTTCCCTGGAGCAAACTGTAACTAACTCTATAGGTTATTAACAACTTCTAGGGATTACTTGAACCAGACCTTCCTGCAAAGCAAGTTTTAGTTCGGCACCCCGAGCACTCAGCACCCTCTGCCCTTACCTTGGCATGCACCCAGGGCTTTTCATGCTGCTGCGAGCTGGGAAATATCTCCTTTTGCAAACCGACTGCAGTGCCTGTTTGTCTCCTCTGGCTCTCAGTGGCCAAGTCTCTATTTCTAGCATCCGTTCACTGCTATAAATGGCTGGGATAGGTGAGGACGAAGGGAGTGGCTAGGTGTTCCCAGAAGTGGGTGGGAGTTAATTAATAAGCCATGAAATGTGCTGATATCCAGGACATCAACACAGGTATAAAGAGCTGCCTCGGGACACGGCGTTCACAGCAGCTGTGCTGGGAAGGAAAGGTTGAACCGAGATTCCTTAGAGGGGATCCCTTTCCCTCCTGGCTGCAGGAGGGAGGCTCACAGTAGGATCCAGGCAGGGGCTGCTGAAGGGCCCTGGACCTTTGTCACCCTGCACAGCATCACATCGCCAGGGGCCATGGTCAGTGCCTGCTGTCCCTTTTATCTGCTTCTTGCTTGGTGGGTAAGGATAGGAATTCCCTGCTGGACACGTTTGGCAAGAGCAAATTAAGGACAACAGCAAAACAGGAATGGTGTTCACCTACGGAAAATTCCTCTTAAAACATTCAGACTTCAAACTTTTCAGTAAAAATGCAATTATTGTAGCTGGAGGTTAAGAGCTTAACAGACTTGGCTGTATCCAGGCCTTGGGAGGGAGAAATCTTGCCCCTAAAGGGGCATTATTTTATGCTTTATCTCTGGTGTCATTAACAACTGTTACAATTTGTATTATGCAAGAATTTTAGATTCCACTGAGGCTGCTGTACGCCAGGACTCCACAAACTGGGTTTGATGGTTGCAGTTTGCATTGGGAGAGCAGAATCTGTCCTGCAGGTCTGGAGGTGGGGTCATCTCCTTGCTCCCCATACTGGGATGAAGCCAATGCTTTCCTCATTTGGGCAACTAAAAGTGTACCCACATCTCCCAGCCTGGATTAGGGGGCATTGTTACTTTGGTCTTTTATAGCCATGCCGTGTTCCATGCACCTCCTGGTGGTCCCCTTTCCCTCCCCACACACAGTCTCATTTCCCTTCTAACCCTTGTATGCTGTTGGCTCCCCACCAACAGCCAAATCCTCAGCACTCCAGGATCTTTCACCTACGTTGCTACATTTCCAGAGCACCCAAATACACAGCATTTCTTTTTAAATCACAGCTTCCCCAGACCAGCCCCAACTCCAGCGCTTACCAAGATGCAGAGATTAGCAAGGTGTAGGGTTGCTTTCCTTGAGTTTCTTGGTAGAACCTGAGTCAATGTGCTCTTTTATGGAGAATTTCTAGGGTTACTCTTGGCATAGCACCAGCTGCTGCTGGCAGTGGGGGCACATTTCAGCGACCTCTTTCTCCTGTTACATTACACACGTCAGCTGTGCCATTTCTCGCTCAGGAGCTGGTAGAGCCCACGGATCACAAAAGCCCATTTTTTACACTTTTACAATTGATTCATTGCTCTCTCCTGGGGTGTTGTACACGAATTGTCAGCTTTGGTTACACCAAAAAAAAAAAAAAAAGCCAGGCATGAATACTTGTCCTCATGTGGAGGCGGGCTGCTCAGAGACTGGGGTAGAGAAGGGCAGCCAGGTGACACAGAATTAGTGAGCTGGGGTGAGATTCATCACTCCATCCTGCCTCTGCTTCCCGTTGGGGGTCTGGCCCTGGGGGAGTCGGCCCCTTACAGCAGGATAGGGAGAATCAGAAGGTGGAAGTGCAAAAACTTGTGGGTTGTGATAAGGGCAGTTTAACAGGTAAAGCAAAACCTGCACAAGCAAGCAAATCAAAAGGAATTCATTCCTGGCCTCCCGCCGCAGGCAGGTGTTCGGCCATCCCAGGAAAGCCGGGCTCCATCACGCGTAACGTTGACTTGGGAACAGCCCCGTTCCTCCTTCCTCCCCAGCTTTTATTGCTGAGCACTGCCTCCTCCGGTGTGGGAGACCTCTGTGCTCAGCCAGGTCAGCTGTGTCTCCCTCAGCTCCTTGCACACCCCAGCTCCACGCTGGTGAGGAGCAGAATAGACCTTGATGTTGTGTAAGCACCACTGAGCAACAGCTACAACATTCCTGTGCTTCCATCGCTGATCCAAACACAGATCCAGACCAGCCACTGTCAAGAAAATTAACTCTATCCCAGCCATAATCCTGTACAGAGAGAGGCAAAACCAGCAGGGAGAGCCAAGTCCTTACTGTGCCAGAAGACCACTGGTTCTAAGTGTGGAGCATTCACAGCATTCTAGTATTTAAGTCTGTCTCAGAAAAATTAGAATTTTGGACAAGAAATTCCTGTCACAATGATTCTTTCTAAAAATACACGTACATGTACCCACCCTGTCTCTCCCTCCTCTAAACAACAGTGCACCATTATGTGAAAGCATCACTGAGAACACAGAAGTAAGGTCTAGGAAAGATAAAATAACCCTACACTAACTCCTCCCTTGTATTCCCCCAGGGAACTGCTCTATTGTTTAGTGAAACAGTAAAACTTACATGGAGCTTTGGGATCTTCAAGTGTAAGGAAGATGGTTAAATGGAGCTATGCCAGAACTTCCCTGGCCACAGCACAGGGTTGTGTGTCTCCCTCCCGAGCACCCTCTCTGTACACAGCTGAAAAAGAGAACTATGGAAAGTTCCACTTCCCAAAAAGAGCCTTTCATGTGGAAAGTCTGTATTTTACACAGTGATGGTCAGTAGTTTAGGGGGAAAAAAAGAAAGAATGGTGTAGGAAAAGGGCAGAAAATATAACAGCCTGATCCGGAAAGGACTAGCTGCATCAGCCTATCCTGGCAGAAAGCAAATCCTGCATATTTCTTGTCCAACGACATCATGGACTTCCCATAGCTTTTCATCACCCCACACCCAAGCAGCACAGGCTGGCTGTGTTTCACAGGCTGTCTTCTCTTTTCACAGAGCCACAGAATTCCAGAACCATTTGGGTTGGGAGAGACCTCCAAGACCATTGAGTGACCAATATCCACCTTGTAACCAGCCCAGAGCACTGAGTGCCACGTCCAGGTATTCCTTGAACACCTCCAGGGATGGGGAGGTACCTCCAGCACCTCCCTGGGCAGCCCCTGCCAATGCCTGATCACCATTTCCATGACAAAATTCTTCCTCTTTGCAAATGATGGCATTGTTCACTTTGCTTCACCCCAGAAGAGGACAATCAGCTCCTCTATGACTCGTCCTGAAGGATGAAGGAAGAGGTGGGGAGTGTGCCATAGTGGAGAGAAAGGGTTGAACAGACACGAGTGGAGAGTAGGACTAGGTACTGACAGGCTGAACATATGGAAGTATTTCTGTCAAAAGCATCCACAAGGCCCAGCTGAGAGAGGTGTGATCTTAGAACTGTATTGAGAAGGGCACTGCAACACATTGCTGAGCACAAGCCAGCATCCTTAGTGCAATCTGACAGCGTGCAGCCTTGTAGAGGTTGTATTCTGCCTTAAAACAGAAGAAAACACTCTTTAGGATGGTTTTTCTTTGAAGAACAAGGCTCTGGATGGAACATTTATTTCACTGCTCTGTGGAAGAGCCAACATCACCGAAAAGCAGGTAGTGGAGAAGATGGCTACTGCATAAGACACCACCTTCCCAACTCTCATGGCATCCAGCAAGGCTTTCCAAACCAGTATACCTGAGTAAAATCCACCAATTGGCTCCCTCTGAGCACAGCCTGAGCCAGTTTATTACCTGTCCCACAGCCCACCCAGGCAGCCCAGGACAATCACAGGCTGGTTTAGGTTGGAAGCTCACCTTGTTCCAACCCCCCTGCCATGGGCAGGGGACACCTTCCATTAGGCCAGGTCACTCAAATCCCTGTCCAGCCTGGAGAAGATTGTGGGGAAGAGTATCAATGCCTTTGCTGACATCCACTGCTCTGCCCATGTTGACAGAAAACATCCTTTTGT
>VYZP01069844.1:0-10576 GCA_013400635.1 Hypocryptadius cinnamomeus | reverse complement strand
AGCAGTCCAATATATATCTAAAATATTAATATCTCATATTTTACAGTAACTGAAGTTGTAGAGAAAATGTGATGTTAAGTTTGACCTGCAGTATTGAAAATGAGGAGCAGAAAGGGGCAAAGATCTCCATTTAACTGTTGACTAGGACTGCTTGGGTACATTACCTACAAACCTAGTAAGAAATGAGAACAGACGGCATAGACTGTGGACATTTCTATTAGCATTAACTGGCATTTGAAATGAAAAAAAAATACAAAAAGAAATCTTAAAACATCTTAAAATTAATAAATGCACCTTGTAAAATGCCGTAGTTGAAATGGCAGTTTTCCAATTCAAGGATATTTTCAGCTATTGATTTCCCTACTGCGCTTTAAATATCAGGTGAGTCTCAAACACATATAACCAAATAGCAAACAAAATCACAAAGCCTATTATATCAGACAATGACACTTTCTCCAATGTCATCTCTAACATGTTTGACAGATATCTAAGTAAGTTGCTATCACGTCAAATGCATGTCTTATGTCATTAGCTGAGAAATTGTCCTGAGTATGTCTTTTAGAGGCACTGCTACGGAGTTAAAAATCCAACGCAAGTTTCAACAGTAAGAAAACATTTTACAATATAAAAAGAAGTGAAGAGGGTACTGCAACAGGCTTATCAAACACAGGTACATTCTATACCATTATAGAAATTCTTTTTATAATATGTATGTTACTACACACACCCACACACAGACATACAGATTAATGCATATATTTATGTGAGCTGCTGAGGAACAATACCAATGACTGAAACAAAAGGGCTTATGCCACTTTTGCGTAGGTTTTGTTTCTAGGAGTCAACCTCAGTACCTTTTCCTTTCCAGCTGAGGAGTATCCAACGTTGTCTGCTGATTCATTGCTTTAATCCAATAAATAAGGGCTTGAAAAACATACGCTACGTGCTTTAGTGAGCAGACATCTAGAACAGGAAGGACATCCGAGTGCTCATCGTTGTGAGAACGCATCAAGGACAGCGCGTAGTTCAGGAAATCACCGCGTGCTGACATCATTCCCTGACGGGCACTGAGCAAAGTAGCACGTCTAATGAAGGAAAAGGATTGAACACAGAGAGATCAGGCATCACAGGAGAACACATACATTATTTATAAGCCCTATATTTGAAATTTGGATGTAAACTCTCAATGAACTGCACACAAAAATAACAAGGACCAAGCATAGAACAAGCAGCTCAGATGCAGTACATCGTAAACAGTTAACGCTCAAGATGAATCTAGTATGTCAGAATAAACCAAATAGCAGCAACAACACAGGAAGCCAATTTAAATCAAAACAGCAACTACATTCCAGCGCTGCAGAATTAGATTCCTAAGATGTCTGTGAATAAGATTTGACTATAAAATTGGTAATTCATACTGCATACAGTAATCAAACTATTTTCATACCTTCTTCCCTCAAGTGTTCTCAAGCTGGCTTCCTCACGGGCTGTCATCCTTTCCCTTCTAGCTGAGTTCTGAGAAGCATGCAGAGGATGATTTGGATGCCCAGGATCACCAGCAGATGATAATGCCGAACCATAACGCAGCTGAGCTTCAGTAGAGTCCATGATACTGACCATCCAATTCCAAGTAGGAATAAGCTTTTCTTCCACATAATTCTATAGAAAATGAGATTTAATTGGCTTTGCAAACAACAGAACTAGATGATGAGAATGAAATCTTCCTGATTCCCTACAAAGAGGATGTAAAACCATGCTCAAGAATTATCGATGATCTGTTTCTGAAAGCTCTGTTGAGAGTGCTGATTTACAGTGGTGGTATGCAGCTCTCACTGCTTAACACTTTGATATCTACAAAGCATTCTCACCATCTCTCTCTCTTTTTAGGCATCTCTTCTACTCTTCCCCTCATGACCACTCAGTATCTCCCATGTGTGCACAACATGACAATTTGAGCTGAATTCCTGACTTTCTATTAGCTTTAACAGCCCTCATGCTGCTGTGGAGTTCATCAGCCAGATCTTTCACCATTCTTCACCCCTTGCAAATTACTCACTGAAGGCAACAAAGTTAAGACCTGCACAGAGAACTACGCCTGCATACGAGTCTCACCTCCTGGTCTCATCTTTGCTTCACCTGCTCCCACTACTGGCTCTGCAGTCTGCTTTTCTTACCATCTGCTAAATCCATTGACCTGCTGGATTTTTTTGACCCAACATTACTCTGCTTTCTTCATTCCTCTGCATTCTGGTCTTCAAGAATATCCCTCACACTTCTAATGCACTAAACTGACAAAATGCTGTCTCAACCCCATTTTTGTGTCCAAACGAAACCTCCACTGTTCAGGTTTCCTATGCTAATACAAACCTCTTGCTGCCTCATCTGGACAGATCTCCTGTTCACTTTTCCTATTAAAAATCTCCTGAACAGAAAATTATTTTAGCCTCCTCCATAATAAAAATACACTCTCTTATCCCTTTCCCTGTTTGTTTACCCCAGTGTTTGATCCCAGAGTATCTTTCTAACCTTCTTTTCCCAAATCAGAAATCTTTTCCTTCCATCACAACAGAGCCATACAAATACCATGTAGCTCAATTACAAGTAAATATATTGTCAGCAGGTTTCCACATCCCTACAGGGCACTAAAAGAAAACAGCATGCCTTGGTTTCCTGCCCCCACACAGCAGCTGTGTTGTTCACAGATGACTTCTGTACTAAATTCAGTACATACAATTTTACCCTACACACTATGCTCGGGTACAAGCTGATGCATACTTTCTAAACACTCTGGAGCCCCTCCAGTCTTGTCAGTCTCTGAAACGAATGTCTATACATGAAGGGGAAGACTGATGTCTGACATGTGTTTTCTCTACAGATGCATTTTACATAAATTTTCAAAAACAGACAGTCAAAAGCACTGTATAAAAAGTATGTGCATAACATGGAAAGGATGACCATGTCCCTGAAGGAAGGGACAGTGAACAGTACATTTACCTGTACAAATATTTTATCTCATTTAATTATTTGGCCCTTACTACCTTTCTTCTTATATAGACTCAACAGTTCATGTCAAATAGAATATGGCAACAGATGTCTAGCAGAAATCCCTAGACAAGCCCTAGTTCTGACTTAACTATTAATTACATACCAGTCAGATATTGTTTAAACAAAATCAACGTAAGCTCCTTTTTTTGAAAGAATATATGTGTACGAAACACTACCAATTTAATGAAATAAGTGACCACAGTTACTTTAGCCCACACTCTCTCTTAACATAAGAAGAGGCTGAGAATGCTGGGAATACTTTAGACTGAAGAAACAAACTCAGGAGAATCTTACCAGTGTGTACAAACACCTGACAAAAAGGTATGAAGTATACAAAGCCAGACTCTTCTTAGTGATACCCAGTGAATGGACAAGTGGGCAACAATTGAAATACTTGGTACATCTCTTTAAACTCAAGAAAAATCCTCTTTCACTGTGAAGGCTGTCAAACATTTAATAGAGCAGCTGTGGAATCTCCATCCTTGGAGATACTCAAAACCTAATCTGACAGTCCTGAGCAGCCTGCTGCTCTTGACCCTTAAAGAAATTTAGATTAGCCAATATGCAGAGGTCACTTTCAATCTCAACAATTCTATAATTTTACCTTAAAACCCCCAGTTGTACTGAAATTACGTTTTTTCTACGAAAATTTCCATGTTCTTACCTGCAAGTTAATTGCATCTTGGTAAGTCAGCTTCACTGCAGCTGGAATCTGGGAGTATACTAAGTGGTTGTATTTGGGAATCAGACCCATCAGATCAGATATCTGCCGTATCACAATACTGTATGCTCTTGCTAAGCTGCTTGCAGATGTTAAATAGCTGCTTGCATTGCTGGCTTCAAGTGCTGCAGCAGCTGCTGCAGCACTTGTACTGATGGTACCACTCCGACGAAGGTTTGAGGGATCAATATAAATCAAGCCGGCTGAACTTGCTAAATATAAAAGAAAAAATTACGTTAATGAACTCATTGAATCTTTCCTATGTCATTTGTGTATTGACTGATTTCATGATCAAGATTTACAGAAATAAACTTGTCAATATTACTGACTTCACAACTGTAACTAACAAATAATTGCCAACTACAGTAAGCATACTCAGATCTTAACTGCAACAGATCTTTTCCTTTTTTTAAATTCAAAACTAGAACTGGAACAGTCAGGGTAGGTCAGCAGTACTACAAAGAGATAAGATTTCATCCTTAAGAGAATAAACAAAAGCAGAGGAAGGAACAAAGCCAGAGCTAGCTGGCATTGATGCATGCAATTCACTCCGACTTGCCTGCTGGGGTTGATGTACTAGAGGGAGCTGTGCTGGCAGTCCTCTGGTTTTGGGTGTTCCGTACAGCCCACTGCATGGAGCGGGGAGCCTGCGCAGCACCGTTGGCATGGGAGCTGTTTGTGGTTCGCTCCAGGGGCTCATCAAGCATGAAGGTCTCCTGCTCTATGTCATCACTCTGACTGCTGCTGCTATCAGAGTCACTGGAATCATTCGATTGAGAGTCATCTTCAGAAAAAAATGCTGGAACACTGCTAGCTCCTGTTGAGAAAAATAAGCAACAACTGACAGCTCCACACCTGTGCACATGTACACATATCATGTCAGCATAGTAGACTTTTTCCATGAGAAACTACACTACACTAAAAAGGTTCAAATACCACTACTGAAAATGTTCAATAAATTATCATTATAACATACTGCTAATTCTCCACAGGTGTAATGAAAAAGCAGTATGATTACTTACACTTCAAAACATAAATTAAGAAGTAATTGGATTTAAAAATACTTTACTGATTCTACCCCTAGGACAAAAATTCTAAAAATTATGTTTCCAATTTGGACAGTAAGACAGTTGCTCTCAAAAACCTGTACAATGAGTGCTCAGGTTTTGTGTATTGATTTAAACCATAAACCATTGTTTTCAACTACTACACTTGAAAATAAGTGAGACCATTTCATTTCACTACACAAGAGCACATGGTGACTTCTAACACATGCAGCTGCTCCGTAAGAGCAAAAAATGTAGGTCACATCTTAATGCATTTTCTTGTCCAAAAAGCCTGCACAGTACCTTACTATTAAAGCAAAGGAAAAACAGGAAATCTAGGGAAGGAGGAGAGTACTTACTCCTAATATCTAAATTTAACCAGCTAGATTAGACCCAAAAAGATGTGGTGTACCTGCTTCTGACCCAGCAGTAGCTGCAGTGACAACACTTCTGCGCCCACTGGCATTGTCCTGGTTACTGTGGTTACTCTCACTGTCACTTTCTGTTTCAGCAGCAGCTAGTAAATCCAACTCCATATCACTGCCTATAAAAACAATGGTACACAACATCTCATGTTTAGAAGAAAAAATTTTACTTACTGTGGTGACTCATATAAGACAGAAACAAACCCCAGACACTCTTACTATAGCAGAAGTTAATGGATATGCAGGGGGGTCATAAAAGCAGTGCAGACACCCAACAATACCTGGAGCATGTTTTCTTATTTTCCAGCAATTAGCCACCTGCTCTCACTCTGCACTGTACATGTACATTCAATACACAGTGAAAATAAAGGCTTTTAGGATTCAAAATAAGTCACTCCAGCCACAAAACTCCACAACTCTTCATACACATGTACTAGGACAATTTTACCACATGCTGTTTCAACTAGTATTTAAGGAATACTTGAAAACTTAAAAAATACTAATTAAATATACAGGTTCTATTCCAGTTTTAAGCTTTAAGAATGAAATTAAATATTCAGCAAATCAGTAAACAGATTTACTATACTGTAAATGGATTGACTGGAAACACAAAGCACAGTCAGAAAGAGAAGAAGATAGCTTTGGGTCATCTAACCCCAAACTAAGTAATCCAAGACAATTCACATTAATTTCAAACATTTTCATACAGGATTGATTAATTATGTCTATATTTTCATACAGGATTAATTATGTCTACAAAATACTGAATCATAATTTAGTACTTTGTGATTAGTTTGAGAATTAGGTTGCCAGGATTCAAACTGCTTTTGAGAACACATCTACCATTGTCGTGGTTTGACATTGGCCCAACCATCAACAATATTTTACAGCAGCAAATACAAAAAGTAAAATACATTGTTAACCAGGAATATAATAACATCTGATACCTTTGGGAACTTAATATTTTCTCCTCAACCAGAAAAAGTTCATGTACTTGTCTACTACATGTTATCTCTAATTTGACACATCTCCTTCTGTAAGATGAGCAGTCTGGAACCCTCGGATTCTCTCTACTCGTGCAAAGCTCCCAAATCATTATCACTGGTGACTCCAAGTTGCTTTTCTTTTGGATGCATAGTCTTCTCACTCAAGCAGTAAATGTGCAGGATGTACATTATACATACCATCCTCATCATGCTCATCATGCTGTCCTTCTGCTTCAGCATTTTCTTCACCATGTTCTTCCTGTTCATCATGATGGTCTTCTTCACCCGCCACCCCCTCAACCACCTCAACCTGGAAAGAGATTGCAATGTTATGCCAGACTATCTTCAATATCAGAGAATCTACGAGTTTTCCAAAACTGAGTGCAAAGTTTGATTTAAATAAGCACATCTTAGAAAGATGACCTCAAAATTGAACTGATGTGAACAAAAAATGAACTTACAGCCACAGTAATTGTACGTGGCTGTACAGTTTAAGTGTTGTGGGAAAAAAATCAAATACACAAATAAAACAGCTTTGGATGTTAGATTTTAATGCTATAAGGATAAAACTGACTACGAAATCAACAATTAACTTCTAAACACTGAAGAGGTATTATCTGCTATTATCTGCTGAAAAACCCTCTTGCTCTCTAACAGAACCTACATAATAGCTGCCATGTGCTGAAAGACTTTAAAACTTTTTTAACAGGGAGAAATAAAATAGAAAACAACAATCACAAAGTTCTATTAAAAATACTTACAGCACTGTAAGTTTTCATGAAGTACCACTTAACATCTTTTTCAAATCAGATGCATGGATTTCAGATTCAGATGTCAAAGCATGGGCTAATGTATTAGGTGTGCTATATTGAGAACAAAAAAAAAATACAAAAAGAAAACTGACCTCTTCTACATCAGCTGAAACAATATCGTCTTGTTCTTCATCCCTGCCACGAACTGGCTGTGACTGGCTGATTCGTCTTTGCTGAGGATTCCTTATTATGTAGGATGACTGAGATTGACTAGAACTTAAAAGAAAAATATATAAAAATAAATCCTCAAAAAAAGTTGATCTGGACCTCTGGATATCACTTAAACCAAAGCTAACAAAAACTCCAAAACAAAACCACCTTTAGTAAGTCTTAGAAAAGAACAGATAGTAAGCTTTACCTGCTAGACTGGTCAGATGATGGTCTGGGTGGCAGAGGTTCCACGGAAAACAGTTCTTCACTTCCCTGCATGGCATCTATACTAGTGCTAGCAAGGGTAAAGGGTGCTGTAGGACGTGCAATTCCCATCCTGACTGGAATAATTAGAGATTCTGCTACATTGCACAACTCTTCAACAGCATAGGGCAATAATGCCTGAAATACACGTTTACATTTTCCAATTGGCTGTGGAATAAAATTGCTGGGGGATAAAATACAGAAAGATAAATGTCAAACATATCTTTTTTTTTTCCCAAAAACTTCATGGCAATATCAACTGTCCTAATTTTTTCTCAAAAAATCATTTTTAAGAGATACATGTATTTGCGTATATAGAAACAATATGCTCCTATACAAGTCAGTGAAAAACATTAATCATTCAACAATTCAAGACTAAGGCTTGATATCTAAATCTAGTACTGACAGCCAACCATAAACTGTAATTTTAATATGTTTAAAAAAAACTATTTCCAAAAACCCTAACACTGTAAACAAAAAGTTTGCTATGAGCATGTAAGTTTAACAAGCATTGCATTAAGAAGTTAGATGACATACCAGCAGCTATTGCGCATCTTTCCAAGTCTGTCTACAGAATACAAAATAATTCAGATGTTTCTGCCTATTGTTGATTTTTATCAACTCATTATATAGAGGGGAAAAAAGTAAATAAAGGAAAAAAACCACCACAACCAACACACATCTTCACCACTTACTTTTTCTTTTTGGAGGAAGCCATCTCCACACTAAGAATGACAAACACCCTCGCCACAGAACGCAGGAATCTCATTGTAACAGCAATAGCTTCTTCTCTGCGTCCTGGCGTGTACTTGTTCTGTAATTCCTTTACCAGAGTACCCAGCAGAGTATCTAACAGCTGAAGAAAGAGGTCATTACAACTCATTAGTTGTGTGCAATTTTGAAGCATGAAACAAGAGAGATTAAGACTCAAAGGGAGATCACAGTCATAACAGTATAAATTCACAAAACAAGATTAACTTGAAGTTACTTTCAAATTAGTTTCCAAGCACATGACCTGAGGTACCGTATAATATCCTATTATTCAGAAAACCTATGTAAAACATGGCTAAGAGTGCTTACCAAAATGTCTGCTGTACATTTGACAATAAGGCAGTGTGTAAAACAGTCCAAGCGAATAGTTCCACTTTGCTGATTAAGGTAAACTTGCTCTTCAGGCAGAAGATGACCTATCCTACTGCTTGCACTAAGACTTGGAAAAAACAAGAAGAAAAGAAATAAATTTATGTAAGTCAGCAGGTGTCAAGTATCAGATCAAAGTTTACATCAACAACTATGTGTAGATACACACGGGTCTTTATTTTCCTGGGAGCCAAACATGATCATGGACTTCAGTGCATTCCAGTCTTGTAAAACACGTTCCAGCGCTAGCTGGGCAAAACGAGGAGGTTCTAAATCATGATCAGGCATATCAGAATCTACAAAGACAAAACAAAACAAACAAAAAAAAAACCCAAAAACGCATAAGGAAGAGGTACTGAAATATGGAATTTGCCATTTATTTCACTGAAACAGCTCTTACCTTCAGGATTTGCAGTTTTACGATTACGATCTTCCCTGATTCTAGGTGGTCTATACTGGCAGTGTTCTACAGTTTGCCTGGCAACTGTCTGTACTAAAAACAACAGCAGATGTTCTCCCCTGTAATGAAAAAATTGTTAGTGGAAATACAATATACCACATATATTTAGAAAATAATTTTAAAAATTCTGCCCTAGTCAATGCTAATATGAACTTGCCTGCTATTTGGCATGGTAACAAGATTTGTGGTGGTAAGCAGGCGGTAAAGGAGGTCAAGGCGAGCAGACTTTTGTCCAGCAATTAGTGTTTTACACTTGCACTTTTCCCAGCAATCACAGTAGGCTGTTGGGGATGTTCGTTTGAGCCTAGAAGAAATAGAAAAGGTGAACTGCAACACTGTTCAGTAACATACCAAATCTGTTCTACACAAGCTGAGGGTGTGAGTGTACATGCTTAGATTTCTCTCTGCAGTTTTTTGTTTCTGATAGTAGCAAAATGCCATAACCTAGCTTAAAAAACAGAAATATAGATTTTATATGTGGCAGCACTTGACGTTTGTTATCCGTGTTTCCTACATTCATCTTAAAGAGGGCAGTTTCATTACAGAGCTTTTCATGCTGTCTTAGTAAAACTCATCCAAGGTCATTTATTCTTCCCTAAAACAGCCTCCATCCAAGAAAGTTAAACTGAAAATACTCATGACATGCAGTAAAATCTCAGTAACTGTTATGGTGCTGAGAATACCTTTATAATTGTATTTATGAGCTCATTATAGCTAGGATATTAATGCTGTAACTTTTACACCCTGTAACAGCAGCACAGAACACATGCAGCTTCAAAGCTTTGGGCCAGTTTGATCTGAGATTCCTTGATTGTTCGCTCACTTTTCACTTTGCCACAGTTCATTTTTAAAAGACTAATAACCTACATTTCTTTCCAAAATTTCACAAGAATGATCTGTCATCAGGATTCATAAAACTCTGAGGGCACCCAAAATGAAAACACAGCATTATTTAGATATAATGTTCTCACAATATTATGCATTTTGAGAATTATTCCTTTACTCTAAACACTACAAAGTCAAAAGTACAAAACCACTTCAGGTTACTCTTTCAATTCTGACCTATTAAATAAATCTTATAGAGTAGACACAAAACTACTTCATAAATCTTCTGTAAGTTTGGAACACTTCAAACAATGAAAAAATTTATTAAGTATCAGTAAACAAAAGGAAACCACCACAAAATACTGATTTAATTTCAAGAAATGGAACACAATACTTACTTGCAGTCATGTCCTTTGTGACAGACCCTTGCACATTCAGTGCAACAACAAAGTGATTCCAACAGGCCACATGTTCGGCATTCAAATATATCCTGAAAAAAAACCAGTAAAAATATTATGCATAGTTTTTCCTTACAGTGTTTGCAATCTCACACTATTTCAGGTTACAATGAAACTGCACTTGTTTAAACTGATGCCTAAACTTAGAAGTAGGTCAGTTCTAGAAAGTGAAACTTAGTTGTAACATTAGAATATTCAATGATTTCAAAGAGCTATGTCCATCAAAATTCTTGGCAAAGTTAGC
>VYZP01069839.1:7259-21081 GCA_013400635.1 Hypocryptadius cinnamomeus | reverse complement strand
AACACCACTTAGGATATTTTGAATTTTTAAGGGAAAAGATTAGCAACCACAGGCTTGGAAAATGTAAGTGCCTGATTCTGGAATTTTAAAATCATTATATTCTGAATATTTCTAGTCAGAAAGCTGGCTGAAAGTCTAATTAAAATTTTAAAAAAATCACAGCGTTGGATTTACTACAGTGATAATTATACCAAAATCACATCTAGCCCAGCATCTCTGACACTGTCCTTGTAGCTCAGGAGAAGACTGTAAAGATGGGACAAAACCATTGCAGACATGTTCTCCCAGGTTTCAGCCATCACACACCTATCAACTCCTAAATCACTTCTTAGACTATTGTCCNNNNCACTTCTTAGACTATTGTCCTGCTGGATCTTTCCTGTGTTGATTTCTCTAATCTCCAATGAGCCCAACACGATGGGGCAATTCTTCTGGAACTCAATTATGATATTTAATTTTATTTTAAGTTTTATAAAAATTACATACTTTTGTTTATTTCTAAAATGCTGCTTCATAGTCTGGATGAATGCCCCTGGATTCCATTATTGTGAGAAAGAGTAAATATTCATTCACTACTTGTTTTTTTCTGCATTTTCTTCATCTTACAAACCCTCCTTAGCCTCGTACTGCCTCTCTCATCTATTCTGAACCCTGAAGCGCAGCAATACACAAATAAGATAATCACAGAAACAATTCAAATGACTTCAGTATATCATGTTTAAAACAAAATGTGCTCATTTTTATGAGTTAACCTTTAATGACAGCAGTATTTGGAACACACTCTTCTCACTTCTCTAATCCTCCGAGTACCATGATGCTCTGTTGGAGTGGGTGTCTTGGGAGATGGGATCTCAAGACACCCATGTAAGCCCAAAGAGCAAATCTGGCATGTAGGAGTGGTATCAGATCAGAGGCTGAAGGCAGGTGCTCCTGCTGGAACGCTCCTACAAGCAGTGACATGCTGTGAAGGTAGGGAGGGTGATCCCTTGCAGCAGCTGAGGGGGCCATGGAAACAAGAATCACTACTAATTGGAAGAGCTGCCAAACCATCTTCCTTAGATTGACTTTGTATGAGTACACAGGGAGAAATATTAGAGGCAAGAGACATTGCTACCTATGTACACAGCATTTGTATCTCCAGCAGATCTGAAATCAGACTTCATCAAAAATTCAAAAGCTGGGCCTAAATTTTCTGTTATTCGCACATGAGGCTTGATTCTACTTTTTGTCCCCTTCTTTCAGAAACTGAAAAATCTGGTCAACAAAAGGAGAAAGAGCACCACAGCCTTGAATCCAAAGCTTCATTCATTCCTATAGTTGCAAAAATACTCACTAGAGCCCTTGGTGAGAAAAGATGCACTTGCAGAAGATGGATCCCACAGTAGTCAATGTTTACTGAACTAGACATCAAAAACACCCCCCCCAAACCAACAAAAAGTGTGAAAAACTACCTTTCCCCAAGAAATAAAGCACATTTTACAGATGAAAAACATAAATAAACAATCAGAAGAACGCTCTTGGGTGATGAATACTACAATCATTCTAAAATAATTGATTAATTAATTGATCCCTAGAACCACTCTTTTCATATGTACAAAGATAGGACACTTAAAGTGATGATCGTGATTTGTCCTGGAGAATTCAGTCTTTTAATGGGTTACAATCACCTATCCACTCCCACTCAGCACCCACTGACTGGGCTTCTTGTGTGCCTGCAGAACTTGCCTGCAGAAAAGGATGCTTCAAATCTTTTCTGTAGTTATTTTCTGACACACAGTGGAATGTCTTAAATTTCACAGTAGGCAAACACCACGTAAATGCAGCTGCAAGAGACTTCTTTGCTCTGTACAGCCTAGGAAACACACATGTAACTTCCAGTTTAACTCTGCTGCATGTGATTGCTGCCCACTTGCTGAGCTGAAGGTAAAAGCCTGATGGATATTTGTGTGGATGTTGCATCAAGTTCAACTCTTTTGATGTCATTTGTCCTTTTTTAACCAACTGGGCACCACTCTCTCTGTCCTCTTAAGACACCAAAACCCTTTTCACAGCTTTTAGCATTTCCAAAATAAACATCCAAGTCACTGAATGTGACAGCTGTAGCTTCTATGCTTTCACAGGTGGCCTCCTGACAACAGTGCCTAAACTCAACAAAGTTCCTGCTCAATTATTTGTTCATGTTATCAACTCTTTTGATTCAGGCTTTAAGACAATTGTGTGGGAGTTTGATCACATTTCTTTTCATCTGCGCCACCGTCCAGGGAATGTCAGCCTCCAGCTAGGAATGAAGCTCTTCTGTGAGGCAGACATCCACAGCCCCATTAGTATAAGTTTGCAGTTCCCACTGACATCTAGTTATATGTAGGCACTCCAAGTGGCAAATGCTGGATTAACATTACTCCATAAACTAGTGGAGGGAAGCTAATTACAGATACAAACAAGCAGCAGTCCAGATCAATTGAAGGAAAAATGTGAGATAAGTAACTTTAGTCTATTATCATAATGCCCCTTTGCCTTTTTCCTCAGCATCATTAACTGCTGCAGGCTGAACTGAACTATCCTTCTTCCAGGATAATTACTGCTTATACCTGCTTCCTTTTACTTTTACTTATAGACCGTACCAAGACTAGAAAAATCTGGTTTGGGTTAACTCAAAACTGCTTGTTGTTGTTCTTGTTGCATTGTTATTATTGTTTCAATAATGAAAAAAGATTTTTTCTTTTGGGTTAAACAAACCACGAAACTTGACATGGAAAGTGAGACAGTATCTCCATCTCAAGCTAGTAAGATTTTCCAGGTCTATAGCACATGAAGTACTTCCTTCCTGAGCTGTGGTAATAAAAGCCTAGAAATGGCTAGATTAAAGATTTTCGTTGTTATCTGTCAGTAACACAGTTAGGGGCCTCTCTAGAGTCAGATGAGTGATTCTAACCTCAACACTGCAGCACCCAGTAGGCTATGAAGTCATTCTCATGCTCTGTATGGACAATACTTGGGGTCCATGAAAAGTGGAAGAAATGGGAGAGCCTCAAGCACAACTTTCAATACAGTGAAATAAGAACTATAGCAGGAGTAGAAAAAGATTGTCTTATTCAGGTGAATTGACTTAGTCAGACACATATCTACATATTAAACCTTTGGGGAACAGAAAAGTGCTGAAATCCTTCCTGTAGGTCATATCAAAACAATTACATTTTCCTGAAAGTATCTCCATTGGTGAAAACTGTTTTATAAACACAGCTTCAGTTTCTGAATAGTTTCAGAGAATGAATGCTTCATTTGGCACAAAATGTTTGGACAAATGGGCATTTTTGCCACCTGGGAAATGAGTTCAGCATTTCCACTCTCCTAAACATGAGCAACACAAACCCCAGTATTTAGAACAAATATGTTCTCTGATTTCTCTGGACAGAAATACCTGGAACATATTTAAGATTTTACAGCAAATAGTAATTTTTTAAAATATGAAATGGCAACACTAGCTTACTACTCAACCCAGTTGTTCTGTATCACACAGTACAAAGCTGGACTGGTTGGTTGGGGTTTTTTGACTACTTGGGTTTAAGAAAACACTTGGACACCTGTGCACTAGCTAAGCAGCAGCCACCCATTAGAACATGTAAGCTGCAGTAAGTTGTGTTAGTGCTAAGCAACTCAACAGATGGACACATCAGCCACATTCAGCTCTTATAAAGAGAGACCAACATTGCCCTGAGCTGGGAATTATCAATGAAAAGCAACAGCAGTCAAAAAACCTGACTTCAGGAACATCATATTTATGTAGAGAAGGCAAGAATTTAGTACGTTTGGAGCTGGCTTGGTAGTGTACAGCCAACACAAAGAACTCCAAATAAACCAAAACAACTACCTTAACTCCATCTTCCCTGAAAATTCACCAGACCTGCATATTCTTTTCGTCAGCACTTCGGAGCACATAAATGGATTTCTCTAACAGCTAT
The DNA here is from genome assembly GCA_013400635.1 of Hypocryptadius cinnamomeus. Taxonomy (NCBI): domain Eukaryota; kingdom Metazoa; phylum Chordata; class Aves; order Passeriformes; family Zosteropidae; genus Hypocryptadius; species Hypocryptadius cinnamomeus. The sequence continues at coordinate 17,122 of VYZP01069839.1, read as the reverse complement.
ATAACATCATGCAATTTTTTAAGGAAAAACCCTAAGAATTCTTACATAAGTGTACACTGGAGATCATCCAACCTCTCTGCTCAGGCAGGGTCATCCTCAAGCATATTACTCAGGATTGTGTCCACATGGCTTCTGAGGGTCTTCCATGGAAGGAGACTCCATATCCTCTCTGGGCTGCCAGCACTCAGTTGCCTGCACAGTAAAGAAGTTCCTCCTGATGTTCTTCATGGAACACTCCCTGAGTTTCAGTTTCTGCCCGTTACCTCTCATCCTGCTGTTTGGCATCACTGAGAAGAACCTGGCTCCCACCTCTTGTCAGGACACACTCCACACAGATACTCACAGACATTGGTAAGATCCTATTTTGGTCGTCTCTTCTCCAGGCTAAACAGGCCCAGCTCTCTCAGCCTCTCTTCATATGAGAGATTTCTAGTCCCCTGATCATCTCCACAGCCCTCTGCTGGACCCAATCCAACAGATTCTTGCATGTAAATTACAGGAACAATGCAGAGCTTTCTATGGGCAACTTATTCCACTGAAAGCCTTCTTACCTTTTACTCAGAGATACCTAATATTGGTTGTAGAGAACCTTAAATCAGAGGAAAAACTATTTACATGTTAAGGCAAATGGACTGACCATCTATTGACAAATTCTGCAATGTGAAAGCCCTGAGGTCCCACTCAAACACGCAGCCTGTGTGAAATGATGAAGTGGACACGTGCTGGAATCTATTCAAAGCAAAACTCAGTCCTTGCCTGGGGTATTCATGTCATTTCAGAGCACAAGAATGAGTACTCACATTCTTTCAATGTGCAGTCATCAACAGCCTGAGCCTGTGGTCCACTCAGGTTTTATATACTGGAGGAGATCTTCAAGTTATTTTTAAAGTGACTAAAACCAAGTCTCTTAGACTTCCCTAACATGTTCATACAGGCAGTTTAGGAGTTTTTTGTAAGTACTGAACAGCATTTGGTGACATATAGCCACTCTCAGGCCTATTTAAGAAAGCACTGCAGTTGTACAGGCAGCAAAATACCATGATTTGTACCCGTTGTGCACATAGAAGTTTTGATGCACTGGGACCAGAGTGCTTAGCATCTTATCTAACTAGCCCTACATGATTGGTCACACACTGCAAATCCAATCCCCCTAAATCCTTAGTCGGGTCCAGAACCCTTTCATTGCTGTCATACTCATAATTTTTATGGAATTTATGATTAATTTCAGAAGCAGTTTCTTAATTATGCCTTCAAAATAAACAACACAAATAATTAAGTAGTTTCTCTACTTTTCAAACATTTTTGCTCTAAACTATGGTACAATATGGACTCTTATTTATATAACAAAATATATTTTCATTACAGAAACACAGAACAGATAGGGTTGGCAGTTGGCAGGAACCCCTGGAGATCATCTAGCCCAATACTCCTGCTGAAGAAGGGGCACCTGGAGCAGGTTGCACAGGATTGTGTCCAGGTAGGTTTTGAATCTCTCTAGAGAAGGAGACTCCACAGCCTCTCTGGGAAGCCAGTTCCAGGGCTCTGTCACTCTCCCAGTAAAGAAGTTTTTCCTTATATTCAGAAGGAGACTTCCTGTGTTTCAGTTTGTGCCCCTTGACCCTGAAGATATTTGTGGGCATTTATAAGATCCTCTCTCAGTCATGTCTTCCCCCATTTGGTTCCTCACAGGAGAGGTGCTCCAATCCCCTCATCATCTATACAGCCCTTTGCTGGCCCCACACCAGGAGCTCCATGTCCCTCCCGTCCTGAGGAGCCCAGAGCTGGACACAGCTCTCCAGATGTGCCTCCCAGGGCTGGGCAGAGGGACAGGATCACTCCCTGAGCTGCTGGCAATGCTCTTCCTGATTCTCCCCAGGATTCCACTGACCTCCTTGCCCTCAGGGCACTGCTGGCTTGGGAACAGCTCACTGTCCACCAGGACCCTCGGGTCCTTCTCCTCAGAGCTGCTCTCCAGCAGGTCACCCCAGCCTGTCCTGGTACCTGGGGTTGTTCCTGCCCAGATGCAGGACCTTGCCCTTGCCTTCCTTGAACATTGTTGGTTTCCTCTCTGCCCAGCTCCCCAACCTGTCTGGGTCTCACAGAATGACAGCACCTTCTGGTGTGCCAGGACACTCCTTACTGCACCATCAGCAAATGTGCTGATACATCTCCCCTTCACCCAGGGCCTGATGAGTAAGAGGAACAATACTGGGCCCAGTCCTGACCCCTGGGGACACCACTGGGTACAGGCCTCCAGCCAGACCCTGCACTGCTGCTCTGCTGTTCAGGCAGTACTCAAAGCACCTCACTGCCCACTCAGCCAACCTGCACTCCCTGAGCTTACCCATGAGGATCTTGTGGGGGACAGTGTCAAAAGCCTTTGTGAAGTCAAGGCAGAGAACATTCACTGCTGTTGCTCATCCCCAGCCCATTGTTCCATCACAGAAGGCTATCCAACTAGTCAAGTGTGATTTCCCATTGGAGAATCCATGATATAAACAAAGGGATCACCCTCAGCAGCTTTGCAGATGACACCAAGCTGAGGGTGCAGTGACAATCCAGAGGGACCTGGACAAGCTCGAGCAGTGGCCCATGGGAATCTCATGAGGTTTAACCAGACCAGGTGCTGGTGCTGCCCCTGTCTTGGGCACATCCCTGTGTGCGATGGATCCAGGCTGGGGATGAGCAGAGGGAGCAGCCCTGGCAGAAGGACTTGGGGGTGCTGTGGGCGAGAGCTGGCCCTGCCCCAACCCAGAACCCCCCTGTGCTGGGCTGCACCCAGAGCCCCAGGGCAGCAGGGCAGGGGGGATTCTGCCCCTCTGCCCCGCTCTGCTGAGCCCCCCCTGCAGGGCTGCATCCAGCCCTGGGGCCAGCACAGGAAGGACAGGGAGCTGCTGGAGCCAGGCCAGAGCAGGGACACCAAGGGGATCAGAGGGATGGAGCAGCTCTGCTGGGAGGAAAGGCTGAGGGAATTGGGATTGTTCAGCCTGGAGAAGAGAAGGGTCCAGGAAAAACTCATTGTGGCCTTCCAGTAGCTGAAGTGAGCCTACCAGAAAGCGAGAGAGGGGCTTTTTACAAATACATGCAGTGATAGGACAAGGGAAAAGGGCTTTAAGCTAAAGGAGAGTAGATTTAGATTTGAAATTAGGAAGGAGCTCTTCCCTGTGAGGGTGGAGAGGCCCTGGCACAGGTTGCCCAGAGAAGCTGTGGCTGCCTAATCCCTACAAGTGTCCAAGACTAGGTTGGATGTGGCTTGGAGAAACCTGGGATAGTGGAAGGCCCTGTCCACGGCAGGGAGTGGAACTGAGTGATCTTGAGGGTCCCTTCCAACCCAAACCATTCTGTGATTTTATGATTATTTTTTCCTCTACATGCTCAGAGATAACATCCAGGATGAGCTGTTCCATCACCTTTCCAGGAACGGTGAGGCTGACTGACCTGTAGTTTCCTAGGTTTTCCTCCTTGCCCTTTTTGAAGACTTAATTGTTTCTAATAATTTCTTTCCATATCTCATAAGCCTCTTAATCATAAATTTTGCTTTAATCTCCAACATTGCAAATTCTCTAAACAATCATTCTTGCAAAAGTATGTTCAGTGACTTTTTAATGAGTAATTATTATTATTTTGATGTTAGCTACAGTCATCAAAAAAGTCATATTAAAACATGCTGTCATCAACTACTCCATGTTCCTTCCTGCTCCTCTTTTATGCAAAACTATGTCTTATGCTCTGATCTAACTCCAGTAAGAAAGAGGGAATATTTTGAGATGCTTGAAAAGGAATTGGACTGAAGTCTGTAGAAGGTAATGAAAGCAGAAAAAACAAGCCTCTACCTTAGTCTTGTAATTTGATCCATACTTTCAAGTTTGCACACTGCACATTGACGTCAAAAGAATAATGTAAAGATGCAGAAATTCATTAAGAGTGTTAGATGGCAAAGGCAGGGCACTATGGAAATCTGAGACTCTAAAATCTACTTAGCAAGAAATTCACTACCAACCTTTCATCCAGAACTCATTCCTGGAAAAGAGTTAGACCTCATTTTCTAATAGTTAGCAACTATGTAGCAGATATTCTTCGTGATGGCTGTTTCTTGACTGCATAAATCATATTGTTTATCATAAATCAACACTGCCAAGAACTGACTGCATTCTAAGCATAGCTCAACAGTGACTCTGAAATCAGGGATCTGATGACTTCTTTGTCTGATATCTTTTTGTAATCCATATGAATTCAGTGTTTCTACTGGACCTATGTAATTTCTAGGACTGAAAAAGGCACCATTCCATTAGGGAGGACTTGAATGCTGTACACACCTGACACACCCATTAGAGGCTGGAATCCTGCACCCTCAGGTGAACATACATTCTCCCTTGGTTTAAGTAAGCACTAAACACAATGCAGCTCCCAAAGCTTTGATAAATTCAATGTATTTCATAGTTTTTCCATTAAGGTATACATCAATATAGGCCACACTGGCTCAGAAATTTGCTATTATGAGAAAATGAAAATGATTTAACAAAAGACACAAACAAACACAAATAAGGTAAAGCAGTAAGGATGCAGTATCTCTGAGCTTGTTGAGCCAAGACACTACCTACAGCCATATCAGACTAACTAAGAGCATCCATATGGGATTTAATTTATACATTTAGCTTCACACTCTAAGCTGCTTATTCTTTACTTTCCTGAGTGTTCCATGTAGAGAAACCTTTGCTGTGACTGATTACCTCCTCCAGGGAGTAAGTATTTGAAAAAAAGAAGAAAAAGGCTCAGACAACAAGAAGACTTGCAGAAACAAGAGACTAAGATTGATGCTGCTGTCACACAGCTCCCAGTTTCCTAATTTATTATGACAGTCTGAGAATCTAACTTCATAGCTGACAGCCACCAAGATTTATTCTACACTTTGGATTATTTCCCCATACCTAGCAAAAAAGCTTTGGTCTATGCTGATTTATACTCTCACTTGTTTTGGTACTTTTCAGATCACATTGGCTTAAGAAAGCAAACATACAGCAAATTAACATGTAAAGAAAGTTATATTCCATTTGAACTCCAAAGATTAATGTGGGGTGACCAAACATTAGAGTACTTTTAAAGCGGGAAACTTTATACAGACATAGAAAAAGCAAGATAAGGAAAGCAGAGTGTTGAGATCCCAGCTTCAGAGAGGGCTGGATACCAAAGACCTTTCCATCAATCACCAAGAGAATTCCAGATTTTTACTGGATGTTGGGAGATCATCAGAACTAAGATGTTATAATCCCATCTTGAAAGAGAGATTTAATTTAGTTTTTTGACTGCCTGCTACCACTTGGCACCATGGAGACTTTCACAAGATGTAGGCAGCCAAGTAACAAAAGTAAACCCATGTATACAGAAGTTGCATATAAACATCTAATAGAGAATTGTCTCTAGAACATTTACATCCCAGCTATCCATATTTTCTCAGCACCTACTCATCAGTCAGCACAAACTGCAGAATAGCAATACATGTTCTAAAATCTGATTCGTGCTACTGTACCACGAAGACTGGATACTTTAAATTGCTGTGATGAATCACAGCTGTTCTTATTAATCTCATGTACAGACCAAACAAGACTGGTAAAATATCTGAAACCAGGAATATGGTAAAAAATCAGTCTGCTGAAGAAATATATCAGAAAACAAATTTCTTTGTCACTTAGGCTTGCATTTGAAAACCAAAGAATTTCAAAAAATGCTTTCAAGTTTTTCATTCTGCAAGAACACATTTGTCACTACAAGGCAGTCTGCTGTGCAATTTGTAGCATGGATTTGTGTGAATGTGCTCACTGCAGCTTGTCTTGGGAAGGTTCATTAGCTAAATACCAGAAGCTCCCCTCATCTCAAGGCTCTTACTACACCCCAAGGACCTGATCACTGCCTGTCATCTTTTGCAGAAAGGCAGAGCTCACAAGGGTTTAAAACATGCAGATAAATGTGTTGTTAAACCTTGCATTTCAACGGTTCTCATCTTGTCTATAAATATATATTTTATACATTCCCATTCCCATCTTGTGGCTTGGACCCCTCACAGTTAGAACTGCTCCTTGCTACTCAACTACTGAGACCTGATTTGGGGTCTGGCCTGCTTCTCTAAAGGCATAAACCACCTCCAAGTCCCAAAATCCTGTTCAAGTAAAAGTCTAGAAATGAGTAAGAACTTCCAGATTTAGATTATTAACCTTCTCTAGAAAAATACCATAATTTTACATTTGCTGTAATAAAAAATGAAGAGTTATAAAAAGAAGGCTATTGGATATATTCAACCTTCCTCCATCTGCCAATGAGCTTGGAATTACTTACCAGGAAAATCTGGAAGACAGTTTATGACTGATAATATTATTAGAGGCCCTGCTAATGTGCTAGAGAGGGACAATACTTAACTACTTGTTGGCTTACCTACTAGTCTTCTGGAACTAGGAAAGAAGGGCAAGGAAAACTGGAAGATGGCCAAGGAAATTAACCATTTTTCAGCTCCTCTTCAAAATATTTTTATGAAACTAAAAACAACTTTGCAAAAGCTGTTTAGTTTTATATTAAAAAGTTAATTTTAAAAAATCTATTTGAACTGTCAGGAAACATAAAGAAAAATAAACATCAGGAATACCAGCATTTGCTTGGAGTTTAAGCAAGCAACAATTGTGCACAGCTGTCAGGAGAAGAAGGAAAATATAGCTAAATTAAAAGGAAGACACTGATCTCTTTAGTCATACCAGTGATTATGCAATCCTGATTTATGTGATACTTCCGGACAAGATACATCTGGTAGCTTTAGGAATGATTTCTCACACATTTGCAACTCCCCTCCCACTTCATGTTGATAGTCAGATGAGGCCACAATCCCAAGTCCCAGTGTGTATGTTTGAACAGCAGGATAGGAACAGGTAGATTTTAATTTCTAATGGGTTTGGGTTTATTTTGAAAAAAAAAACCAAAAATAAAACCATAGAACACTGGAACATTTACTGAAAAATGACTGAATCATATGATGTGATATACATACATTTAAAAGTTAGACTCAATGATCTTGGAGGGCTTTTCCATCCTAAATGATTCGGTGATTCTATGTATATAGTAATGCTGGTTGTTTTAATCTTTCATTTTTTTCATCAGATTGCAGATTACTACCAGCCAGCCAAGAATTAAGCCTGCATGCCAGGGTTAAATCTCTTATCTCTTAAAGTAAGCCAAGAGATTTGAAAGGAGTACTTCAAGACAGGCACTTGGGGTTAGATCTTAACCTCAGACCTTAGAAGAAACGAAATTGTGTGACTTCAAACATGAACTTCAATACTAATTTGAGATCCCAAGGTCTATTTTATAACAGGCATCTCAAGGCCTGTGCCTCATCAGCTCCTGGTTTGTCTTAGAAGTTTCTCTTTTAGCTGCAGGCTCCCAAATGCCTGGCTGGAATTGCTGCTTTGCTGCACCTACCAGAGCTGGCAAATCAATATCACTTCTGGAGCAGGTTCAGATGCTCAGGGAAAGTGTCACCTCTCCTTTCCCACAGGGGCTCTTAGCCACTTTGTCAAGAGATGCAAAGTACCATCTGACAACAGACAAATAAAAAGCTAATTTACATTATTCAGGCTGGAAAATCAGGCCTTCTGCCCCAAGCACACCTTCAAGGTTATGGACACAGACAGGACTTTGCTATTCAATTCACAGCTGACACTGTGCTTGTGTCTGCCACACTCGTGTCTGCTCAGCTCCTGCAGAGAGCTCCATGGAACAAATCACACACTAGGAATTGCATTTCTGTCCTGATTTCTGACCAGAATTTCCCTCTGCTTCCCAGGATTCTTTTCAATCAGACAAATAATTAGCTCAATCAGGCAAATAATAATTGAAGAACCATAAGCTATATTGAATCATCAAAATCTACTTTCATAGTTATCTGCAGGAGGTCACACATACAAAAGAAAGAATTGAGATATCATATTACAGATGTCCGAACTTAGTAATTACTATTTTTCTGTAAGAGAAACCAAAACTACACAGACTATTTGAAATAAAATCAGGGATGTAGAAAGGTAAGGATTCTATTTCTGCCTATGGTGTAGACATGGAGATACCTTGTGTGAAGACTGAGAAGTAACTTCATCTGTCTGCCTTAGTTAGTAATCCATAAAACAATGAAAATTTTATTTCCTTTCCTTACAGGACTTTCTAAGGACAAATTTATTACTATTTACAAGGTATTAATGCATGTTCCTACCGCAATTAATACCACAGAAAAACTTTTAAATAAAATAAATATGTCTCTGAATACAATATTTTTTTGGCCATGCTGCGTTGCATCTTTTTTGATGCAACTTTCTAAGAAAAGTTTGCAACTATCTTTAGTATGCTTACTAAAAAGCAGAGGACTTCATAGAACCTATCCTAACCTTTAAAAAAAGGAAGAGTTAGGACGTGTGCAGCCTGGCAGCAAGAACTGCTTATGCAAAAAAGCAATGCTTATTCCCTATGTAAAAAGTGACTATCACAAATCAGACCTAAGGAGAAAGAAAATATGAAAAAAAAAACCCCAACCGACACACAAAAAGGAGAGAGAAAGCAGGTGATAGCTATTCTTATTTACATCAGAACAGATAAGCATTATAAAACCCCCCAGGTTTGTATTTCATGTACAAGAAGGGAAACCCTATTTCAAACCTAGGGAAAACCTATTTCAATTTGTATGACACCAAATACTACTCTTTGCATCCACAGAGCAGAATTTAGAGCAAGTTTTGAGAAAAAAACTGCTCAAGGGACTGCAAAAAATGTTTATTTTTAGCGAGACAAGGATACCATTATAGGAATGAAGGAAGGGAGGCAGGAAAGGAGGAAGGAAGGAAAGGAGGAAGGAAGGAAATGTTGGAGGAAGAACTGAAGAAAAAGCACTTAACTTGTCCACAGCATCTGCTGTAACTGAATATTCCAAGTTTGCTATTTATGAAGAAGATTTTAATCACCTTGCTGTACTGATGTTACTAGAAAGACATTCAGTGAAGATTTATAAAGGAATGTAAACCCTGTCAAGAAGAGATGGCTTAAGATCTTGCAGGAACCTCAGTAAAGCAAGATACGTAGAAATCCTGATGTCAAACAAGATATGCAGAAGTTCTGATGCAATCTTTTTCATTACAAGAAAGGTGAAAAACATTGATACTAATCTTGTGAAGCATTCTTTATCTCCATAAAATCCATGAAAAATGAGTGGTTTCTCAAAAAGCAAGAACAGATGCAAACAAGTGGACTCACCAAAATTTCAATTCCTTTCAATGTCTAATTTCATCATGGGGAAAAAGAAAATCTTTGGAATAAGCAAACCAATTTCCAAAATGTTATAGAAATCCTAATTTAAATTTGTTTGTGCAAATACAGGGTTTGTTTTTTATTTGAGACCTCACTGCAACCTCTTACTGCATTTACATATTTCTGGTAGCATAAGAGAAGGGAAATAAAACTGGTCAAGAAGGGAAGGGATTAGAATGTCCCCTTTTTCAAAATCTGATATTCTACTAATGGAAACCACTAGGCTGTCACAACAGTCAGTATAACTGATAATGTCAGCAACTAGGTGGGGTGCAAATAACGGCAGAAAAATGCCATCCAAAAAAAAAAGTTCTCTCTTTTCTAGCAATGATGTCCCAAATCTGAGTCAGCACACAACAAGCAGCCATAGCAAGATTGGCAAAGTCACTGTCACTAAAACCTTACGAGCGGACATGTTGGCCCTCAGTAAACTCATCCAAATTTCAAGGAAGGAAGGAAGGAAGGAAGGAAGTGGTAGAAGTGGTGGAAGTGGCGGAAGGAAGTGGTGGAAGTGGCGGAAGTGGCGGAAGTGG
>VYZP01069831.1:2454-21521 GCA_013400635.1 Hypocryptadius cinnamomeus | reverse complement strand
TCATAGGAATAAAATAAATATTTTTGTAGTGTTATCTACAAGTTCCGTTCTTCAGTTGCAATGACTGTGCTGCTGGAGGTGTAAAATTACAAACACAAATAAGTGCCTTGAGGTTCTCACAAGAACACAGACTACTGCTCCAGTTTTTGAAGGCAGCACAGACCTGTAGCCATAATTTTGAAATTGCCTATGGGATCATCTCATGTGCTTGAGTCCCCATCAGTGAGTAAGCGAGCAAGAGTGGGTTGCATTCCCCAAAAGACTTAAAGTACTCAGATGAAAATTTACCATAAAAAAATAAACGTCAGGTTAATAAGGTCTTTACGGGTTTGCTTTATTTTTTTTTTCTTTTTTTTTTTTTTAACTCAGAAATGTATCTTAATCACAGAGGTTAGTGTTAAGATATTGAAATATCACTGAGCATTAGGGCTGGATAGTTCTGCAAGTGGAAAATATCCTGAGGTAAGGATATTTGCCCAGGATCCCTGGGAGGTAGATGTTACACCATATGAACGAAGCCTTAAAGCAGTCTCCATTGTGCCAGGCACTACACAAACACACAGACACATACCTGCCTGGAAGAAGTGTCCATGTGAGAAACCATGTTGACTCCTTGTCCCAGAACAGACAGAGGAATGAAAGGATATTTGGGATTAGATTTATTTCCCTTGTCTTCAGACCTCTACAGTGCAGATCCCGTGTTTTAGTCATGTGGGAGGCTTTGGCTGCTCAGCAGAGGCAGCTTGGAGCCTGGAAACTTGATGCACCTCTTCTGGCTTCCCTGCACTGTCAGGGCACTGCTGTCTCTTATAAGCTGGCACTGGTATCTCACCACCTTTCTTGAAATAGCTTATTTCACACAGGGCAGGGAATAAAACATGAATTCACAGTACCTTCCACACTACTCAAGCCAAGATACTTATATATGATCACATAAAATGTTCCCTGTATTTGTTTTCACTTTATGCATCATACAAGAAAAAGAAAATTATCTAAACAATAGGCATTAACAAGTATATAAGGAGTTAGTCAGAATTATTATTTTTATACTTAGGCAATTGTGTTTATATCTTATAATTTTAGATAGAATAAATAAATAGAATAAATAGAGTTGTCTGATTTTGTTTTGCCTGGATTTTTTGTTTTGTTTTGGGTTTGTTGTTTTTTGCTTTTTGGTTTTTTTTTGTTTGTTTTGGTTTTTTGTTTGTTTGTTTGCTTTGGTGGGTTTTTTGGTTTGGTTTGGTTTGGTTTGGTTTTTAATTTTTTTCTATCTAGTCCCAAATATGAAGAGGAATGAAAGCCAAAATGAATCTTTATGAATTCATTTACTTTAGGGTATATATAACTCCCATGAGAAGAGCAATTCATGTGAACGTAATGGGGTGTCTGGCAAAACTGTAAATTCTTCAAGGACAGAACAGAGCAGAACAGTGCATCAGTGCCGTTCTGAGCCTGACAACAATACAGCAAGAGCTGGAGAAATATTTCCATGATGTTGTTCAACAGAAAAAAAAAAAGTTTCAGGACATTTAAATTAATTTGGTTTTTTGGACTTGGATTAACTAAATCTTATAAGAAATCAGTAGATTCATTCAGATCAGCTGTATGGAGGGTGTTCATATTTTTTAAGACAGAAGTCCAAAATCAGATTTTAGCCAAATGCAGCTTCTCACCCTCTATCAATTTTTTTTAATTTTTATTTCTCTTGGCTTTAGTTTTGTCATCAAAACAATGAGTAATTTTCATAGCCTTGTCCCTGTGCCACTGTGGACTATCCCAAACATATTTCTTTGGAAGTTTTAAAAAAGACCAGTCTTGCTTACCACTATCAGGCTCTATTCCAATATGTAGAGGAAAAGAAAATAAGTATAGAATAAAATTGCAATTACTATAAGTAGTATTTCTCAGTGTGCCAGTGATTTCTTTGACCTTTCTGGTGATGTCACAACTCTGCAGCTTTGGCCTATTTTTTGCACAGCCTTCACTGGGCTAGACTTGATGGAAATAAACATCTTACATAACAGTCCGGCTGTGCACTCAGTTCTTTTCCCTTCTCTATTTTTTTTTTCCTGAAGGAGATTTTCCCAGCTTGAATTCTGTATGTACAATTAACATTTGCCAAAATTCATCTTCAAAATCTGTTAGGGTTTATAAGAAGATTAAGAGACAGAGCTGATGTGTTTCATCACCCTTCCTCTGTAATCACACAGCTTTACACTAGGAAAGAGAGCAAGAGGCAGGTTAAAAATGCAGTAATTCCCTTGAAAGGAGAACTAAAATAGAAAGCTCTGAATGTGAAACTTTGTACTACTGGGGTTATTTAAACCAAACCCTTTCAGGAAAGAGCAAAGGTCAGATACAGATTACCCTCACAGACATAAAAAATACCCTGACCTGGTGGCTTTTGCTGTGTTAAATAGCAAAAAGAATGAACAGTATTGCACCACAGAACCTTAACTCTCTCCTTTCCTTTTGCTTATATATTTTTGGTTGAATGTGTAGCAGGCATGTATACAGACAGACTGGACAGGAAATCTTCCTAAAGAATAAAGGATGGAATACATGTACAGAAATAAATTTACTCAAAGTGAATACAGAAAGAGGTGCTTATATACCAAAAAAAAAAAAAGTGCCAGAATATGTACCTTAGATTGGCATTAACCAAGTTGCACATACAGGTTTTTAAGTAAGGAAGGTTTGCAGGCAAATTTTGCAAAGCTTTCAGAGTTGTTTTCTTTCTAAAGTAAAGTCTCAGGAGATACCATCAACCTCTACTTTCAAAATCACTGAACAGTTTAAAAAATATTGACAATTAAAACATATTATTTTGGACCTGAATTAAACAGAATCCTAAAAGACCAGGCCTACAATTACCAAATCAGTCATGTTAAACTCTCTGTATTAGAAAATAAATATTTGCTATGTCACAGTGGACATGAAGTAGCTTTTCATTTTTGATAATTAAGTGCTACCTAAGTCTGTGTCCTTTAATTAGCCTAAACACTGTTGTGTTCCATATACACTTCCATAGGTAATTTGGTAAAGTAAACCTTCCCCTTCATCTTGTCCATCTACAGCAATTTTGTGATTTTCATTAGTGTAATCAATGATAATAAAAAAAATCTGTCAGGCTTAGCAATGCTGAGTTTCTAACAAAAATGAATAAACAGATGCAAGTTGTGATTTCTTCATGGCCAAGCAGGTTTTAAAATTTGGTCTCTGCTTAGTAAAAGTAGCAGCAAAAAATAAGTGAAACTGTATGCCCACATTATTTCAAGCCAGGTTTCCAAAAGAATTTATGAGCTCCATGGAATTCATAAGTCATGGACATCCATGCCTCTTCCACTTAGAACTGATACATTCTGTGTATGATTTATGAGCAACACTGGTTAAAAATTGGATGCCAATTGGATATGTTCCTTAAGCCAATTTTATGTACATCTATAAGATTGACAGATACAAGACACAATGTCAAAACAGAAAGGATAAACCAACCAGAAGTATTAACAAGATTTAATGCATCACCTCCCACTTCTTCAACTACTATTCAAGAGAGGAGAAACACATTGAGAGGATGGGGGAGGGTCTCAGATCTCAAATTTTAACTGCACTCACTTTCCTGTGACAGCATACAGATTTGGAATATATAATCATGATGGGAAAACATCTGCTTGTAAAGTATCACAATTTAAGATGCTCCCAGATTAGCTATTACTTAGCTATTGCTAAGTTACATAAACTCTGGTGTTACATGAGGATTGTCAGTTAGATCTGTCACTGAAATGTGCAGACTGCCACACTCAATTATTTGGAGCAATAAATAAACAATAAGAGTCCCCAGGCATAATTTAAAAGGTTTTCCAGACCTAAAAGATATCCTTCTTTGCCTCACACTACTCAGTGGAACAAAATATCACCCAGTTCTGCATCCTTAACTGCATCCTTTGCTGTACATACACCTGCCATTTCCAGGGCCTAAAAGGGCTGCTCCAGACTGAAAAATCTCCTGCTTCCTGTGGCACTTAAGCCAGAGGAATTATCCTCCCATGAAAGCAGACTTTTAGCAATTCCTACATAACACCTTCTGCTGCCTCATCCCTTTTACATGATATGAAGAGGGTGGACTAACATGAGGCTCTGACAATAAATCTTCAACAACATTTTGAGCAACATTCTGATTTGTTTTCTATCCTGTTATTCATGGCTTTCCTTCCTTTTTATGCCTAGGCCTTAGATAACTAGCTCCAAGGTAGGTGATCACACTGCAAGAAATCATTGAATTAGATGAATCCCATGCTTGAACAGTAAGAAATATTTTATTGATTTGAATTGGAATTGCTGGCTTTTTTCCTCCAAAAAAAATTTCTTGCTTTTTTCCTTCCTTTCCTTCTGAGTGACAGTCAAAACAGATACATATCCTGAGTACATATACATTTTTGCCTTGTTCATTCCAAAAAAGAGTTGAAGTAAAAGACTTCTAACTGAAAAGCAATCAAAAGTGATAACTGCAAATAGTATTTATCTGCTGTGGTTTGAGCCCAGATTCAACTGTTAGAAATATATAGAAATTGAATTTTCTTGAGTAAAGATGTGATAGTACTCATTATGATATATATGATTAATGTGTGATTATTTTGAAAGGAAAATATCTTGTAAGACCAGGGTATTTTCTTCAGGATCATTGTCAGGCAAATTCTTAAAGCTATTATTGAAGTTTCCCACAGTCATCACTAAAAGCTCTATTCAGCACCAAATACCAGCACATGCCTGAACAAGCTGCACATAAATGTTCATTCCCACAATCCATCCGCTGGTGTTTGAAACTGGATTGCTACTTGCATTAATCTGTAAGGCAAAATTCTTCCTTAGTAAAGCTACTAGTGTCCTATCTCACAGAAATCTAGCAAATTGTCCTACTGCATAATGTAAATGTTTGGAGGCTGGACAAAGATGATTCCTGGCTTGTGCAAGCACAATTTTCATATACAAAATAAACATGGTATTTATATACGAAATATATGCTCTGGTTTGGGCACAAACCTTTTTCATTCCTGTACAAACAGAAGTCAGTATTAGCATGGTGGGGTCTGGAGAGCTAAAGAGACAATTCATCACTGGCCTCTGGAGCTTTATGGACTCCTCCCTGCTTATCCATGGTCACATCCTGTGTTGTGAGTGGTTCTGAGAAGATCTGGCTTTTGTACAAACTGCGGCTCCACAACCTTGGGCAAGATGCTCAGGATCAGCTCTAATAAAGAACATTAGCACCTAAAACAAAAGGGCTAAAACCCAAAATTGTATCCTTCAAAATAAACCTCACAGGGAAGCATCAGGATGGGTATGACCTGTTTGCTAAGAAGATAGAATCAAAAATGGAAGCTGCTTGTAGTTAAAAATTATAGATCACCCATAGATTTCCTGCCCATGCACACAACTAAAATAAAATAATTCTGTGTACCTGTAAGAGTATTGTCCTTTTTTTTCTGTTCTTCACCTAAAAAAAGGGGATTGTTCTACTTTCTCATTATCACCCTGAATATCTGGGTGCTACAAGCTTTGTCTGCCTTTTTTTAATTGGTATTTTATACAAAGTCTTTATAAGTCTTCCTGTTATGCTTCAATGAACTTTCAGACAAAATAGTAGGCAATAATTCACATCACTCTGAGTCTTATCAAAGTGTTTTTCAGAAGCATTGGTATTTTCAGCTTCTGAGACATTTAGGCACATTCCTTAGATGAAGATTGTTCTGTAAAATATTTACAATAAAACCCAATCTCTCTATTCTCACAAAATTATTTTCTTGTTTTCAAGATGTTGGTTTGGGTTTATGTCCTTTGCATGTGATATATTTTCTCAACCTTGTATTTTGAATTCTGAACCATAAAGCCAACCTTTATTAGGACACCTGAAAGATTTAAGTCTTCTGCATTAGCAGTGTGATGCTTAGCAGTAAATTTCCTTAACCTTCTGAATAAAATATGTTCAGCCAAAGAAAAAATTGTTTTAGAGTAATGTTCTTTTTAACACAACAGTGACACCACTCAGATGCTGCAACAATAGAAATAAACCAGTAGTCTTTCTTTTGCCAAGCTTAGACTGAAGTCTTAGAAGGGACTTTTTTTCTTTTGACAGAATATTTTATGAATACATAAACATCTGCTTCCTTAAAATATCTTTGGTTTATCCCTTGGCTTATTATGTTCCTGCTTGGCTTTTTCTTTTCTGGCTTTTCAAGGTTAGTAATGAAAATGCAATGCTTGAAATTGTTGGTTGGCACACGCTAAATCCACACATCTTGAAAGTCTAGCTTTGGCAAGGCAGCCTGCCTTTGCTATATAGCAAACTTCAAGCTTAAGGGACCTTAAACCATGATTGATGAATTAACAATAGCTTAAAGACATCCATTCTGCTTAAAACAGGACTTCAGCACACTCAAACTCTATTTAGTAGGAGGACACTTTATTGTTAAGAGAATTGATGATGTTCTCACAACGTGATTCTAAACATCTAAGCAGGCACTCTAAGTCTGAACCTGACACTAATTGCTGTGCCACTAGTGAGGCAACACATCACCTTATATTTCATGTTTCATATCCTTGGAGAATATGAAAATTAGAGTTTCATGAATGAGCAAATATTAAAAATTAATAAATAAAAATAATTATAGCAGCTTACATTTTTATGGCTCTAGGCCAAAATGGTCTTTTGAAGGATATTCAGCATTAGAAAAACACACTTATTGGTGCAGTCCTATTTCAGAATTAAGTACTATAAATTATGTACTATAAGATAACAGCACAAATCTACTATGTTGATTCATGCCATTAATTGATGTTTTTTATATCAGAACTGTGTTTTTGCAACAGATTTCCCAGTCATCTCACCTACATGCTTCAGTCTGCATATTGGTGCCATCTTAGAGCACCTAAATTAGAATTCTTTAGGGTGAAACTAAACCAATTGCACTCAGCACTCTGCTGAGCACCAACCCTCCAGCAGCAGCACCCTTCCTCCCTGCCAGCTGCTACTGCCTGTTCAGTCTAGGGGAAAAACTGACCCAAAGCAAACCCCCTGCATCACACACAGCGTGGGCTTGGGCTCCTCTGGGGCTGTGCTTCTCTCTGTGGCTGGAGAGCCATGTGCCTCCCTCTTCATGTCACAGCAAGAGCACAGGCCTGAATCTCAGCTGCTGCTCAGTGCAGGCTCTTTCAGTAGCATCACTGAAGTGGCGCTGACTTCAGGAGCAGGGTCAAGTTTTTGAAATGTGTTTTAATTCAATATATGGCAAAGAAAATATGTTACAGACATTGATCTGGCCATTTCTTTTTCTTTTTTTTTTTTTTTTCTTTTTTGACACATTTCTTACTCTTCAGATGGCTGAAAAGTAATTCCAATGAAAACCACAAAGCATGTGCTGCTCTGCTCAAAACCCTTCACTGTGCTTCAGTAATTGCAGGGCTACTTGCTAATCTAAGCTGTGGTCCTTAAATGATGCAGGTAATAAAATCAAACAGATCAAAGCCTTGTACAGATGATTGCAAAAAAAAAGGGTGTCTAAAAAAATCTTTACAATATAGAGCGAGGCCTTGGCCATGTCAAAGGACCTTAGATTCCTAAATGCCTGAGTTAAGCTCTCTTTCCTTTTATCATCAGATTCATCAAATACAGAATCTCAGCTGACGTCTGGGTGCATAGATTTAATTTAAACCATATTGAAAATGTAGTTTAATGTAACCACCAAATTGCATACAGAACCCCTGCTGGGTTTCTGAGAAGAATGAGATGAAAGAAAATCAAATACATTTCACTTGTTTCTGGTGTTATTTATTATCCTGATTATTAGTGAGTGGCTTGACATCATCGATTGAATGCAAAAGGATTCATATTCTGCTCAATAAATAACTGCTAGGTAGGAAGATTTTACAGTCTTTATACTGTTTGTTTCACATTTGCTTCCTAAGCAAGCAGGACTTGGAACCTCCTGAGCCCCAGACATTTTGTTTTGCAGATCAAAGTGGGTGATTACAGTGCACCTTCTGGCTTTAAAATATGTTACTTGTTTGTATTACAACACCATCAGGACAAAATCCACTGTGCCAGGCCCAGCAAAAGACATGAGCAGAGAAACTCTTTTGCCCCTGAAAGATTCAGCACCTAAATAAATACAATGATTTCGTGCTGTGGAAATCAGCAGAGAATTCCTCTCAGGCTAAGCACAAAATATTCTAAAACACAGTTATTGTGAATTGTTACATAAAACAGCACAGGATGAATGTGAAATGTCAACGTGTTTCAGGTAGGTTCTGTAACACTTCTTTTTAATTTGTCTGTTCCTGTACACCACTGACATTTTCCAAGCCATTAAAATACCCCTGGTACAGCCCATTAGTGTTCCAAAATAAAATGTGCATCTTCTCTTCAGCATCATTCTTTTACAAAAATGGGTTTTCTACCAGCTATGTCAACTGGATATACATACTAACAAATTTTCCCATATACCTCCTAATTTGGGACCTGAACTGATTAGGTCCTTGTCAATCAAAGTGATGGACTTGTATAACTAAAGTGTTAGAAAGGGCTTTGAAATGGGTAAACAAGCAGAATATGTGACTCTAAAACTGATGGTGTCCATCAAATTTTCCAGTAAGGCATTTTTTCCATGTATTAGACTAATTTATTGACCTTTCATGCTGTGTATGCCATGCTCCTGCCAACTAATGCTAGCCAAAATTTTCAGTTAGGAATGTAGACCATCTGAAGAAAAGGCTGTTTCTTTTCACTTCCATTTCTTCCTCATTTATTTTTGTATTTATTCAAGTCCTCTGGAGAACTGTAAAGACTACATTATGCCCAGTTAATTTACAGCCGTCATTTTTGTTGGGTTACTGTGAATTCCAGTTTTTGAATCAGCATTGCTATGCCACAAAAAGACATGTGTGTAAATCTTGTATGCAGGGCTAATTTTTTTATGAAACAAGTGCTAGGATGAGGTGCTAGAATGCTAATAGCATATTTGTGAGCTTCATAGAAGCAGAGCTGACAGGCAAACAGATTCTGGCATGTCATTTCAGACTATTTTGTCACAAAATTAGCTTTGTGAAAATGTTTTTAGCACTTTCAATTTTTTGTTTTGGTTTTCATCTTTTCTATTTTTCTAAAGTCTTCTAAATTGCAATTAATTCTATTAAAGTTTCAAGTTCTAATGAATCCAAATAATTTTTTCCTAGTTTTCTATTTACAAATGTTTCCTAAGTGAAGAACTTGGGAGGCCAAGATCAAATTCACAGTACAAGATATTTGATGTATTCATTTGTTAATTACTTGTCCCTTATTTCTGCTTTGATTTTGCCTGGCTTCAGACTCCAGACACATTTTTTTTTTCCATTTCTCTTTTCAAAGTTCCATTACCTTCTTCCTATGCATGTCCTATGATGACTAGTCTTTGGCAACTATGAATTTTTTGTTCAGTTATCAACTTTTTGTCTATTAAAAAGTCCCACCCAGAGTCACAATGTATCAGGTAAAATACTTTTTGTCTGAAAAAAAGTCAGACAGGCACTTCACAGATATATTAGCCTGAGCCTGGATGAGCACAAAAAGCAGCAAAAATCCAGTCACCTTGGCTATTTTATGAATCTCTCTGGTATCATTGGAGAGTTGTATCCACACCATTTTTTGATAAGTTGCAAATAAAGACACAAAGTTCTCTTTCAGAGCAAGGGGCATAACCCAGTGTGACGTGTCTATCCTCTTGCAGATAAAAGGGAATCTCATGTTGGCTTCAAGAGGACTCTGATGTCTCCCTTGCTCACGTCTTTCCTTTGCATTCCTCCCTTTCACTGACCATTCTACTTCATCCAACATTCATGGGATCCCTTTAATTTGCAGCAACAAATTTGATTTTAATCAGGTCTGGGCAAAGGATTCAGGGTTGGTTGATTTCTTTACCCTTTATCATTTTACTCAACACTTGTCAAGCACAAAAATAAAAATTAAATAGCTGACATGTAGCCCTTATTCTTCCAAACTATCAACTGCCAGAGTATTAGCAAAGCTGTCTGAAACCATTTTTCGGGGGGAGACAGCTTCTAGCAGCAAAGCTGGCTTAGGAAGCTTCATTACTCTCCCTCACTTCCTCAGTGCTATGGAAGGAGTAGTTTGTGGGTCCAGACTGCATGTCACAGGAATAGTTAAAAGAAAAGCCCTCTCCAAAATAACCCTTCTTTCCAGTGCACAAGTGCTGCTGAGCCAGTGGAAAAACAAACCATGCAGTGGTGGTTATGGCAACGAGCAGCTGAGGGAGGCAAACCAGTCAACAACTCCTTCAAAAGGCTTCTCCTCCCTCATCTGTGTGGTGCAGACTGGCCCTTGCATCACAGCTGGACTGTGCCTACTGAAAGAAAATAGTATTCATGCATAAAAAAATGAACAGGCATTCTAGAGATTACCAATGAGATATTAAAATAAGTAAAAAGAATTTTACGACAGGTTCATAGAAGAAAATGTTGCGTAGGATGAAGGTCTGACCTCTTCAGGGCATATTATCAATATTTCATGAGCCTGTGAGGAAAGGAAGCATTTAGCAATGCAGCATTAAATTTCCATCTGAAAATTTCCATGTCTGTGGCAGGCAGAAATAATAGCTTGGATGCTGAATCTGTGGAGTTTTTCAAGGAATTCAGAAATTACGTGTGCTAAACTTGCATAAAATTGAGTTAGGAAAAATAGTGCCTAAAATTACTAAGTGGAGTTTTATTAAGTAAATATTCTTCAGTAATGGTTTTTAAAAAAAAATCACTTAAATAGGTTTCTGACAAGGAATATACACAACGTTCCAAGGCATATTATAAGTATCTCTATGTTTAACCAAATGAAATGTGTCTGGGACTTGAGAATTTTCCTCCAGGAAGAAAGGATGGAGAATTACACTTTCAGGTTTAACAAAATACTGAAGAGACGTGATTAAAACATGAGGGGAAATATTTCTATTGGAAAACACAATTTTATTGAAATTTAAACATTTTGAATGAATAAATCAGCTCTAATGAAATCTTCTGGGGTAAATCTTTGCAAGGAGATGCTCTGATAAAATAAAAAAACCTTTATTTTTTACTTCTGATTTCTTTGTTTAGACTTTTCAGTTATTTCAACAAGTCAGCCTCTATTTGATATGCCATAATATATCATGCACTATATAAATTAGGAAGACTGCTTTTTCCTGGAAAATAAATGCTTCAGTAATATTTTGTCTGTATTTATTTTTAAACTTTGTATTCTTCTTGAAGTTTCTGATGGGAAGTAAGGCAGATATTAAAACATTAAAATTTCCCAGAGAATTTTATTTCATGACTCTCACCATCTTTGATTCCACATCAGTAATCTGAGTGACATGCTGTCTAGGACAAAGCCTGCTGAATTTTGTAGTAAATGACTCTTTGAAGAAGATACCTAGCCACATTTAGGAGTTTCCATCACTAATGAATGGAAGTGGAGATGAGGAGGTGAGATGGCAGAAGGAGAACTCAGCCAACTGAGAGTTTTATTTGCCTGGGTACGTAATTAAGCGAACATATTGCTTGTGACAATGAATAGATTAAGTAAGTTTTATTTCCCTGAATGGTCACATACTGGTATTTTTATTGATTTACCTTGACTAGGATGGTCACGTAAATATGCCCACTCTGTAGTTTATTCTCCTTCTCCTTTAGTGATAAGTATGTAAACACATATATAATTATGTTCCCTCAGTGCTACGACAACCGTGTCCAGGCTGGAAAGGGCTGCTGTGTTACTTCAGTTCAGTCAGTGCACTGTCACTTGTGTCCTATCTGGCTGTTTTTGTAAGAAAACGGTGAGAAGAATGAGAAAATGTCAGCAACTTCAACTAGGCCAAATTGAGACCTGTGTATTCTTGATTAATAAATGGTGACTGAGAGTAGATGAGTGGATTCAATCTATGCCTTTGACAGATACATTAATCCGTGTGTGTTCTCCATATGTGAGATGTGACCATTCCCCAGAACTCCAGCCACGAGCAGCAAGCCATCATAGGGATATGTCCACAAGAGAGGGCAAACATGTACATAAGGAATAACTGTTTTGTGCACGTGGTCAGTGGCTCCTGCAGGGCTAGCTGCTGCCACAGTGCAGGCAGAGGGCTGTGCAGAGCCAGCTGTGCTGGCAGGGCACAGGTCCTGCCCTCCATGTGCAGAATGCACAGCCTTCTTTCCCACCAGCGGTGCTCTGCTGAGGCAGGTGCATAGGAAGGCCATAATAAATTCCCCAATAACTAGATTTGTCTTCCATTTTGCTGCTCAGAAGATGTGTCCTGTTGAAGAGAAAAAGAGGGAAGAGAAAGCTTTCTTGGTCTATTAAATTAGAGATTTGTAAATTAAAGCAGCGAGGATAGCATACTTTCATTTTCCTTAGCATAGAAGGTATCAACATGTACTTACCAAAGAGTGAAGTGTGTATGGGCACAGGAGAAATATAGCTGGAAAGTAATGAGGTTTTTCAGAGTAATTTCTCTTAAATATACGTTTCTCACCATATTCATATTTGTTTAGCAACATGAATTATGCTAACTGCTTATATCAAATGACTTCATCTGAAAGCATTACCTTGTGCATAAAGCCCTTAAGCCCTGATTGTGCAAAGATTTATGTATGTATTTAGCTTAATGTATCCTAGGCCTTTCCTAGCTAAACTGAGGCCTTTTTACATCATTGTAATGAATGTAAGTGCATTTGATGCCTGCTTTCCAACCAATTTCGTTACAAGACGAGTTTTAGAGAAACCACAGAGTAAATAAATTATAGACTCTGAGATTAGGCCAATTGATTTCAATTATGCCATTCACAATGGTTTGTGTGTGTCTATGTGCATGTATTTATCCATAAGCGTCTATTTGCAGAATCAGGTTAATCTTACATGTCAGACCTCTATTATTGACTGAACCTAAGTGGG
This sequence comes from Hypocryptadius cinnamomeus, assembly GCA_013400635.1. Lineage (NCBI taxonomy): Eukaryota > Metazoa > Chordata > Aves > Passeriformes > Zosteropidae > Hypocryptadius > Hypocryptadius cinnamomeus. Next base: position 8,554 of record VYZP01069831.1, on the reverse strand, counting down.
AACTTTTAGCAATTATATCTTCTAATGCTTCATATTAAGCATTGTATAATGAGTTGTTGCTCCCTTTCCTTAGTTATTAGGGATTGTTGTCTCTGGGTAGCATGATGAGACAATTAGCTTTTATTCTGAAATCTGTTACGTGTGGTCATTACAAGCAGTATGAGAAGCACTGGTAGCCTGCCACTGAGTATGGATTATCTCCTTCTGTGCCTGGATAACTACAAAGGTTGAAGGCAATGTTCCCCATCTGTGACTCTGCAAAACACTGAGTGCACATTTTCATCTGCATTTCCAGTACAGTTAATCACATTGCAAAAGAGATTACGCTAAATATATTATCAAGACCAAACCACTAACCAAATGTCTCTCAGATCTGTCAGTTAAAGGGTGGAATCCAGAATGATGTGTTTAACAGACCTTGAGATTTCAAGTCAATAGTTATTCTGATTCTTCCATCCATCAATATGGGCAAATGCTGTATTTCCAAGCAAAGCTTAGATCTGACAACTCAATATTTGTATGTGATTAGAATTGTAATGATTTTAATTTGAATGTTAATTAATTTATTTGATAACTGCCTATTGGGCTTGTGCTCCATCTGGCCCAGTTTCATGTGTCTTGATAGTATTTATTTGTGATCTGATGACGAAGACCAGGTGTGTTTATACGCTTTGAACTAATGATGGGAAATATCATTCTTCAGAATTCCTGAGGCAGACTGCTAGGTATTTAATTGTGAATCTATTAATTTTGTCATTTGAGTCTGTATTTCTGTTGGTCTTTGCATATACATCGGAAATCTGAGTCAAGAAGCTTTCCCATATGGGCTAGCACACATGTAGCTTAAAAGCATAATGGTTAAACTCAGATTATTATATTATACCGTTTCCACTGTCATTTGAAGAAAGCAAGGCATATATGTATTAGTGTAGTTAGATAAAATTCAGTACAAATGCAATGGAATTCTGGGAGGAACAATCTAAACTACTCACACATGACTGACTTTTAAATTAATGGCAAGCACTTGGGAGAAGTTCTGGAGTCATTGTGGACAGCTCAATAGAAACATCTTCTCAGCACAGCATTAGCAAAACAACGAACAAATGATCATTCAAGCCAGCTCCCCAGCTTTCTGAAGTTGCAGAATTGAAATGGGACTCATCTCACTAACCTCAGCAATTTAAAAGTTAGACATCCTGTGTAAAGTAGTTACTGAAGCTCTTTCTGTGGTCAATGAAGGGAGACTAACCTCAGGAGGACAATCCAGCTTGCTAAAGTATGACTGAAGTAAGCAGAATTAAATGTCCTTTTGAGGTGGCATTTTTCCACCAGCTGTAGAAAGGTACAGCAGTTGTTTTAAAGTCCAGGAGTAGCTTTTAAATCGATAAAGCTGTGGAGGATGTTGACATCTCCATGCCTTGCTCTCAGCCCCTATTATTGCATTTATTTTGTTGAAAAATTGTGGAGCTTGACTGAAAAGGTTCTTGTCAGGTCCAAACAGGACAACATATCTTACGGATACTGCATTTACCAGATTTTCCATGCTGGGAATTGTAGCTGTCTTCAGAAACTCTGCATGAAGTCAAGACGCTGTTGTAGTCAACTCCATAAGCTTAGACTCTCCTGGCTGAGATGTGTGTGGCTGCAGTACACTTTCCTCTGTCACCTGGCATTCCTGTTTTGTCCACATTTTCATAGTTTAATCAGTGGAGAACCTGAGGACTGACTTGTTTTTATGTTGTTATGTTATTTGGCATAGCTGTGTTCCTGCTACTTCATCGGATCTGATGGCCTAACCCAGTAGTAATTCAGGAAGAATATGTAGTTTCACAAGCAGGGGAAAAGAGTGCTATTGGTGCAGGACTATTTTAAGAGAAAAACTTCCAGTTGCAAAATATAATAATAATATGGATCATGGATCAAATCTTCTATGTTCTAACCCTCGATAAATGTTTCCTTCAGGATTAGTGTGAAGTTCCTCCAGTGGTGAAGTTTTCTCAGTAGTTCCCTAACAGTGAATGCAGAGTTTAGGATCCACCTGTTTTAATTTTGAATATATGCTATTTAGTAGAAGCTTTGTAAAACTTTGAAGCAGATATCTGGAGAAACTTACCCAGGAAGTGAACTTTTTGGTTTCTGGCTTGCCCATTCGTTATATGGAGAAAAAGATTAACAAGGTTCAGAGGAAATGAGATTAAAAAATATTTTAACTCTTAGATATCTTTAGTTGTTAACAAATGGAATTTGAAACTCCTTACTTTTAACATATGTGTGAATATACTGTAAGAACATAACAAGTGACACACCTCGTGAATTTTTAAACCTAATACAAATAGACCCAGTGCATTGGTAATATTGACAAAGCTAGAATTTTCATACTTAAGGATCAGACTGTTTGTTCTAGTTCAGGTGTAAAACCTATTACACAGTATAGCTGTTAAAATAATTCTTCCATCTGCTAATGGCTGGTTTTTTACAAAGTGTTCTGAGTGCAGCCTGTTAGAATTGATAAATGCACAACTTAGCAAAATTCCATCTGGGTATCTTCAATAAATTGGAGGGCAAATGCAAACAGGAATGTGAATTTCAAGTTATTGTGCCTCTCAGTGTCCTCTACAAAGGAACAGCAGATTGTCCATTTGCATACATTTTCATTTACAGAAGACCTTATAAGTACCCACACACTTCCTTTAAAGTTACAGTGGAATGCAAAAAAGAAAATACAACCCCAAAAAAAACCCAACAACAACAAAACATAACCTGCCCCCTACAAACTAACAAAAAAACCCAAAAAACCTCAAGGAAGAGAAATAAATTCTATGTAGTTATGGGACTACAGTCAATTTAAGACAAATGTCATATAAGTAGGCATGAATCTGATACAAGGAGAGGAAACTTTCATGAAATGTGTGCAATTCCACTCCCATGATGCTGGAATGCATACTGCACAATGATACTGCTCAGCTACATGGGACAAACACATAGAAATGTCTTGTCAGATGAATTCCAATATTATCTGAAAATATATATGTAGGACAATAGCACTACAGAGTCTCATGGATAAAAATTGGCTTATCTTTTTCCCTGCAATGGAATTTCTTTGCTATCTTCAGAGAGGAACTCAATCAGCTTTGAAGCAGCTCCAAAATAGCCTCATAGCAAAATTAAAAGAGATTAAATTAGAGCTAGGTCTCACAATGGAATCTGTAGTTGAATACTTAGAAATAAAGTAAACAAAGACATCTAAAAGGCTCTGCTGTCAGGTTGCTTTTCAGTACCTTTTTGTAGGATGGCAAAAAAAATCTTACATGCTTTCATCCCATGCACAAGACCATGGGAAGTCAGATTCACCACAAAGTATGTCATTGTCAACTATTCTTTTAAAGAGTGAATATGAATACAAAAAAACCCACTTGTTCTTTAAACACAAAGGCAGATTGATTTTGGAAAACCCAAGTGAGCTTTATGGTTAGCACAATCCTCTTTTCACTTATGACTGTAATTTTAAATGAGGTTTCAAGGAGGAGTGCTCTGCACTGTAGGTAGTAGAAGGGCATCCTCAGTTTTTCCTGCCCAGCACATATTCAGTGTTTGGCTGAAGGAAGTTGATAGTGAGGGTCCTAACTCCAGAAGTGGAGATGTCTCTTGCATTGCATTATTTCATAATAGGAGATGATTAAGCCTCTGGCCTTCTGCGAATGATTCATTAATTTTCTGCAACACTAGAAAGTAATATGGAATTTTTTAACAGTGTATGTGGTAGCCTTGAAACATTATTTTATTCAACAGATATGCAGTTTCATCCAAGGACTTATCTCCAATGGGCAATATTCATTGGTCAACACCTGTATGGGTTCTCTCACACTTGGTATCAGCTTGTCCTGAGACAAAGGTAACATCACATAACAGGAGATGGCACATTGTACATGATGGATAGCCATGGCAAAGGGACAGTAATTTAGCCCAAAATTGTAGTTCACAAGTGTGCCACTAGTTCAGACTTGACCACAAATGAACTGCTTGCCTAACAGTTGTTCGTTGGTTTTTTTTCACTTGCACGGATGTGAATTGAGCTGCTGAAGATCTGCAGCCTAACAAGAGAGTATTTGTGATGAATAATTCTGTCCTACTAACTGGTTCTCTGGCTAATGTACTGGTTGAAATAAATGGAAATTTTTTGCATCTGTGGACAGGTGTTATGTGCAAGTTTAAAAAACTGAGGGGACATCATGGTTGTGACTTATCTAGGCTCAAAGAGTATAATTATCATATCCTGAGAAAAGTTTAAGACCAAATCTATTGAATTTATTAATTCTCATCTGAGTATCATTCCTCTCATAAACACCACATGCGCAAGAAAAGATCCAGGTGGCATTATGCTGCTGGTGTCTCTCCACTCTGCTGCAAGCTCTTAAACAATTAGCTTAATTTTTGTAATTAGTTTTGATGTGGGGTCTGGGGTCTGTAGAATATTAGGAACTGTTTCAAAAGGCATCCATAAAAGGGGTAAGCAGTGTTATAGCTGGAACACACAACTTAATTAATTTTCTCTCAGAACACCTGGAATCAATATTATCAGCCAGAAACATGTTGTGTCCTGTATTTTTTCCATTATCTCTAAATGGTGCTTTATGAACCCTGGGTGGTATAATGATGAATATTGTGACAGGAAAAAGGATTTTCTACATTGATGTGACACTACACAGTAATACAGACAACTCTTTTGTGTGGTGCTGGGATCTATTATTTATTCATTCATTTATGTCTTTTACTGAATCTCTATGCACTGTAGTGATATTGCATTAAAATTTATCCCTAGTGAACACTATTTTGACAACAATTTCTAATCAGTAGAAATAAAATGAAGTCTGTGTACTAGGAACAGAAAGTATATCACAGCAAGGCTGGACTCTTCAGTCACAGAGAAAAAGAAGAGAACAATTTATGAATTGCTGGATTAATGTAGCAGCACACTGAGGATTCGCTCAAGATGGTGCAAAGCTGGGCACTAATCACAGCTGCCTTCACATGAACTGTGCTTGGGTCAGCAGGCATCAGCCCCCAGTTCATGGCACTGGCCCAAAATGAAGAGGTGTTGGTGCTATATGTAGGACAGATCAGTATCCAAAACCACCTGGTGGTTCCAAGTGTAGAAGGTCGAACTATTACACTAGTTGAATGAATGAAATATGTTAAAATGTTTGAAAAAAGACCAAATATTTTATTTAATTTCCCATATCTTGCTACCACACAAATCAGTTTCCTAAAAAAAGTAGGGCAAACCGGAAAGTGAGCAATATCTTTCCCAATTCCTTTATAATGCTGTGATTTCAAATCTGTAAATGTGTGAAATTTCCAATCTTTTAAAATACAAAGGCTTTCTGGACATCATCTCAATACAACAGTTCGTAGAAGAGAATCAAAACAAAAAACCTTATTTGAAATCAATTAACAGCAAGATCTGAAAACATTCAACATTTAAAAATTAATTACTAAGTCTACAGTAGACTAATTAATACTACAAAAACACTGCAATGGACTTAGTGCACTTGTCTGTCTCATCCAGCAGCCAATCTCCATTAAACTCTTTGGATTCATTAGTTGGAGCAATGATAACTAATCCTGTAGAGAAACACAGGATTTGGAATGCTTTGGAAAGTATTTGATGAGTAAACACATTTCTAAAAAATTTTGGATGTTTACATTGAGCCCAGCTACCTTTTAAAGAGCTGTAGCAGCATTACTTTTTTAAAGTGAAACCTATTCGTTTTCTAAAGCTACAGGCTGATTTTTTAGCCCACAATGATGACCATATCAAGCCTGCTTTTAATTAAGTTTTGAATGTGAAAACATACAGGTAAAAATCACATCAAGTCTTCAATCATATATGTTTTTCCAGTGCTTTAATATTTCAAGTCTGCTTACCTGCATACTGAATGTGAACCATACAAGGAATAACACGTGCCTGTTCTGGAGTTAGCAAACATTTTAAACACACATGGATTTACTTCTAAATAGAGTGAAGTTACACTGCCATGCCTGAATTTCTTCTAAAGCTGCTGTAGTTGTGGTTTTCAGAGAAAGAGACCCACCCTGAGAG